>JAPQRQ010000015.1:14954667-14973623 GCA_037367365.1 Apogon talboti | reverse complement strand
CAGTTGTTTCTTTTTTTGTTTTTTTTTTGTATAAAGCTGTGAATTTCTTGTCCTCATACGTGGACAGTGGGTCCTAGCAGGTTAAATTAACAGGGTGGAATGAGAGAATTTTGTTGAGGTTCAGTGTCTAATATTTATTGAAATGTTAACATTTATTTAAAGTTACATCCAAGTACCCAGTTCCTTCATCTGTAGCGGCTGCAAAAAATGTGGACGTCCCTCATTAAAGTCAGTGTTTGTTTTGTCCGTTTTAGGCTTTTTATTCAAGAGGACGCTAACTCTGGTCCACCCATACATGACAGTAGAAGAGTTATAACCCTTATAAAATAGAAAAAAGAAGGAGAAGTTTGCTCAAAGCAACTGTGAAAACATAGTAACGTAAAGAGCGGACATATAACAGTAGCAAAAACAGTTATGATTACACACTAATTATGAACATTATATTCCTTAATAACTGCTATTAAGAACAATTGATTTAAAAATAGCTGTAATTATTTAATAGCTACAGCTCTATTTCTCACACACTTGTGCTAAGGCTGAGCAATATGTGGAATTTATTTGATCGATTGAGGTGTTGAGGTGAATCATGATTAATACGATTATTGCAAGATTGAGATCATTCCTCTGGAGCTTTTTCTTACTCGACGAAAATGGCAAAAAAAAAATAATAAAATCTGTAAAAAATAAAATCTGTTTGCTTCTGGTACTACTGTACTATATTAATGGTGAATGTGTTTCAGCAGTTCTATATGGAATATGGTTTTAATAAAGAAAGAGTATACTGGACTCAAGTTTTGTCTTTAGTGCAACTTTTTTTTGTTTTTAAAAGTCCTGCTCCTCCTTCAATCTTTCAAGCTTTGGTATTTATTTTCAAAACAGAGACTTTCTCCACATAATTCACCCAAAATGCTTTGATTCTGATAAAAGGTGGTGTTTTCTGAGAAGCAGTTGCAGCTCCAGTCAGATAACTTCTTGACTCATGTACACACCTTTCTTTGAAGCCTCGTGAATGGCTGATGCCAGTTGGGATGTGGTGTGGATGGAGGTACTGTGCTGCAAGAGCAGCTCCACACAAGCCACACTCCCACTGCTGCAGGAGTTAAACAGAGGTGTGGCGCCATCTGTTGACACCATGTCCACCTAAGGAGGAAAGTGTGAAAAAATGCAGTTAAGTACGGGGTCTTCTTATTTTAAGTATGTTTATAGGATCGAAGTAGTGTTCTTACATTTGCTCCTTTCTCCAGCAGGAACTTGGCACAAGCATAGTGACCTCCAAGGCAGGCCTCATGGAGAGGGGACACACTGTCCAGGGTGAGCATGTTTACGTGGAAACCCTGCAGGTTGGATCCCAGACATTACTGTTAGGATCATCTAAACATCATCAGGTTTATTGTACATGAATGAACCCAAAAACCATCTTAATTGTACCTGATGGATGAGGGTCCTCAGGTGGAGCAGTCTGCCCTGGTAGGCCGCATCATGGAGAGGGGATCTGTCTGACCACGAGTCTGGGCAAAATATAATCAATGCTTAAATATTATATCGATTTTTTCATAATTTTGAAGTTTTGATGAGGCTACCTTTGTATTCTAGGTTACCTTATTCATGTTTATTGTGTGACATCTGCCTTCGTTACTGTGCAACCCCCATAACTGCCCCTGGTAGATAATGTTTTTACAGTTTATGACTGAGGGGCCTTGACAATAAACACACGGCACATGGGTGTTAACCTCCACCCAACTCCATTGTCGAAACAATGCCATTTGCATGCGCATTTATCTGGTTTCAGACTCATTCCAAATGTAAATAGCAAACTTTCTGTGCAATAACGAACCAGCCACCAATGGACACAACTTAAACTTTAAGCAATCAAACTCTGAAGAAACAAACACACTACATTAAAACAGATTTGTTGCTTAAAACATTGTAAAACCAAGCCACCCTCAGTGGAATATTTATGCATTTGTTCATGAAATCTAGAATATGCTTTGCCCTTGTATGTAGCAAAGCTTTTTTCTTTTTTTTTTTTGGTTTGTGCATTCTCTTTCTTTTGTTTTGTTTTGTTTTGTTTTCTCTTTTTACTTATTTCCTTCCTTACTTAAAAGTTTTACTTACTAATTACTACTAATTTTTCTTACTAATATGATGCAGTTGTGTGATTCTTGAACAAAACCCCACATAAATGAGTTGAATTATCACAAAAAGAAACTTACCAGCCATCAATGAGTTACATGCCAGGCCCCTGTAGATGTGTAAGGGTCGCTCCGTGTCGCCGGATAATTCTGTGTAAACTGCACCCATGATGAAAATTCCACAACAAAACGACTACACAGCTGACTTCAGGCAGACACACAGACATGAAGCCAGCTTTCCTCCTCATCTTATCTGGGTCCTTGGCCACCACCTCCCCCATACCAGCACCTCCCACATCCTCTCATCCCAGTGCATGTATATGCTCCATGTGCATGACAAAGGTTGTTAGGATGGGCCTGAACACCAGGAATTGCTACTGAAATGCATGCATACAGCTAAAAGAAGAGGGATACATGCTGACTTGGAGGCCTAAAGCTAAAATATCAAGGTGTTCATGTTTATGTAGAAAAGCAAACAATTATATGTGGATGTTCTGATATATTTTCAGCTACAGTACAGAATATAGTTCTCAGTATAGTTAAGACAAATGTAGAATGGATTCCTTAAAAGAATCAGATCCATACATAGTGTATATGCTACTATTGCAGGACAGAGCTCTACATACTGTATCTATATTTGTAGACCATCTAAATACACTTCTGTGTTCTTGTTATTGTCTACATACACACATTTCTCTCACAGACTTGAATGCTTTTCTCACAGATGTGAAAATACTGAGCCTCCAACACTTCTTGACTCTCCACTGTTAGCCTTGAAAAGCCACGCATCTCATCGCTATCACCTTTTGTTTCACAGTGACTCTGTGTTTTGTCTGACGCTCTTCATTCCAGACAGCCACTGTCTTTGTTAAACCAGTTCTACAAGACGAGCCATTAAGTGGTTGTCCAATCTGTTACAAATTTACAGCAGTGGAGGATCATGACAAAGTAACTGTACCGGGGTCAAAAATGTACTTTTTACTCCACTGCATTTGTCTCAAGGTTTTAGTGACTTTTCAGATAAAGTTTTCAGCCCCTTCCTGTTCTTGGAAAACTATGTATTAAATGTTTCTGATAAATTAATTGGTGAAGTGTTCCTTTATGGGAAACATTAAAAATTTTCCTCCTTCTTAAAGTAATAATAATAATAATAATAATAATAATAATGGATTAGATTTATATAGCGCTCTTCTATTAACGCATACTCAAAGCGCGTACAATGGATCCATTATTCATTCACTCTTTAAAAATCCTCTTGGATTAGCTTAAAAATGCACGGTCACAAAGATCAAAACATGTTTTTCTGAGCTCATCAGAAGTTAAACTTTTATGGATATACGTTTCTCACGGAGCAATGTTGCAATAAACATAGTGTGATCTTATAGAAAATGATGCAATATTGTAGATTAAACCACATATTAGTGCATTAAGTAGATAAGATAAACTCATTTTAAAGCATTTATATGATGGGTGATGATAATTAACACTGGCTCGTGTCTTAGAACGAAAAGTTTTCATCAACATAGCTTTCTTTTAGTTCTTTCCCTCCTTTCTGTGTGCTTTAGTCATTGTTGTGTGTTTTTGAGGAGTTTTAAGGTGGAGGGGTTTTTTTACTATATTTTAACGTTAAAATTTTGAGAGCAAAGCATATATTGAGAAAATGCAGAATACATGAAAGAATCATAAAGATGAACATAGGTCACAGTTTATATGTGATCTATGTTAAATTCTTGTTTAATTTTTTTGTTTTTCAGAAAATCTGCACACCATATCAGTCTGTCCACATTGGCTAAAATACAACAAAACACAGCAAGAGAGGAAGAATGTGAGCTCCTCCAATACTGTTTTATTGGATTCATGATCATCAAACAGAAATTTTAGACAACATGAATAAACCAACATGAAAGTATTAGAAAAAATATGTCATTTGCCAACATTTGTTATTGTCGGGAAATTCCACAATCACTTACAGAAACTCCAAAGACTTTGTATAAACATTTAACATTTCAGAAAATATTGGTAAATCATGAAATATAGGAGTGGTCTCAATGCTTTAAAAGGAAACACTTTACAGTGATGCAGTTTCACAATAGCAGAACTTCAACTCAGAAAACATTATTTTAAATAACATATGCGAATATGTAGGGAAACTGTTCAGTGTGGAGCTAAACTGCCCTTTATTCTCTTCCATGTGCAACACAGAGCTGAAACTAGTGGTAGATTATGTCACTGTCAAAAATAACAGGCAAAAAAAACATTCAAGTACTTTCTGAAGCCTGATTACTGAGGTCCCTTCCACCAAAATATATTAAATATTTCTAGGGGATATTTGTTGACAAAAGGAGTCTCACAGGAGAAGCTTGAGCAGCATTTTCTGTTGTATAATTCAGAATACTGGAAAATGAATGAAAAATGTAGCTATGGTTTCCTTTGGCTATTGTACAATTCATACTGCATGTTACAAATGAAAAGTGCTTTTCAGAGCTCCAGTGAGTTGCATACTTTTACATTTTTAATTTTTTTTCAGTTCCTCAAGGTCCCTTTTGGTCAGTAATGTAAACAATAGTTTGTGAGTATGAACACATGGACTTTAATCAAAATGTTGTCAATTTGCACTATCAAAAATAAATATACCATGTGAGCAGCTGAAAATGAAAGTGTTCACTACAAAGAGCTTTGTGGTCCAGTTGATCCCCTCACGGCACTTGCAGCATGTGTTTCTTTAGTGTTAGGCGTCTGTATCCACAATCCATACGGACCTGTGGCATCGACAGCCGCGTCCATGACCTGATCTGGTACCAGCCACTGCAGCAGCAGCAGGAGGAGGAAGTCTAAAACAGCTACAAATGCAAAAATGGAGCCTGCCACGGGCCCACAGTGGGCCCTCAGCCTCCGTAGCCGTCTGTCCAGGGGAAGCACCTCCTCTCCAGCAACCCTGTCGTAGACCTGAGAGAGACGAGGGCCAATTAGCTGAACCATCAGTGCATTCACTGGAACAAAACAGAACTGAAGAAACTGTGACAACTCGGTCCAATTAAACCGAGTTCCCACACTGGAACTCTGCATTAGTGCATTATTGATGTATCTTTACACACCTATCTCTGTTAGCCTTGCATAGGCAGACCTACTTTAACATGTTATAAACTCTGTCAGTGCTGTAGATAGATATATTCCCCTCCACTTTCATTCTGGAATAGGAGTAAATGTTGTCCCTGTCATTCTTTGTATTTTAGATTTGTGGAACAATCAATATTTGTGTGGATAGAAAGAAGCCAGTGGGTTTACTTTTTCTTTTGTAGACAGGTGGTTAGTGAATACTTTTCCGTTGCCATATGATTGACTTCTTTTATAATGGTGGGAAAACCTGAGGGCTGTTTGTCTTTTTTACAGATTAGAACAATAAGGCAAACAAGCATAACTAACTCACACACATCACTGTCATCAAAAACGCATCCTCTTACAGGTGCAGACAGGATGTTGAGAAGCTATAAACTGGAGGCCTTGGAGCATCTTGATCACTGCAGCTCATGGCATAGAAACCCTTAGAATCAGTTTTCAATGCAGTGGAAACTCATACGGCATCATTTTTCCATGTGAAGGTGTAGCTGTGCTGGTGTAGAAAGACGGCAGGCTGCAACATATCCTCCAGGTGAAGTGAGAGTTTGGGAAGCCCCACGTTTAGAGTGTTTTGCTAATATCACTTCAGAGGAGGAATGTTCATCAACTTCTAACTTCATCTGACATGATGCTGGTTATTACATTTTCCATGGTGGCAAAAGAGAGCAACTTCACCGTCACAAGTAACAATCATGTATCGGTTCAACTTTTCTTTCCATGTCCATATTAATGTGTAATCTCTGACTGTAATTTTATAAACTTTGTAAGTATTTACTTGAGTATTACAGTTTTGATCACAGTATATTTGGAAATGAAGTATATGTCGTATCATCAAATAAAGAACATTAAATGCTGAGTAATCCTCATACCCATACCTTTTCTGTCCGCTCCGCAACATTTCTCCAGGTGTAGAGGTTTTGTACACGTGCATGAATGGAAGCAGGTGAAGGAACAGAACCTGAACGCTGCCGGGCGATGACGGCTTCCAGACCAGCACACAACGACCGCACAGTGGGCTCACACAGAGTGATCAGGTCTTCAGGTAACACCTCGGGAATGCCTCCTACACGAGTACTGACCACCTGAGAAATAAAAGAAATGACACACACAGTACTCAGACATGTTTCAGTATAAATCAGCCTGTATAGTGTGAAGCTAAATTCCTACTGCCTAAAATAAATGAAATTTAAAACTTGGTTCCATAAATAAATATTTATCAGGTCTCATGAAACGCACAAAAAATAAATGTCTAAATAAGAAAGTGCAGCTAGCTGATCTGACATACATGCTGTTAATCTAAACCTGCTGATGTGGGTTAATCTTAACAGGAATGTGTACAAATATGTGAGCAACTGGACCTCTGACCGCCTCCCCTGCATCTGAACAGTGAATGAAGGTTCCAAAATGTGTGAAATGACCCCGAAGTATCTGAGTGTCAGTCATGATAAGATGCAGCCCAAATTCTCTAAATGAAAAAGAAAGGAGCTTCAGTGATTCATTTGGGATACGACACATGGGACCATCCTTCATGGGATGAGGAGAGATTTCCATCCCATAATTCACTGTAATGGTAATATCAACCGAAAAGCCTGTTGACGAAAACAAACTATCAATATGACAGACAGGATGAAGGTTTTCATCTTATGCCGCAAGTGTCTAATATGATGAAATGTTTGAACTTTAAAGACTAGGTGAATATGGACAGGACTGTGGTGAACAATGTAAAGTTAATGCAGCAGAACCTGATTTTGGTTTACATGAGTTCCATGTTCACTCCGTCATCATCTGTTGTAAATCTCTTGTACATTTCTTTACATTTTGGACATAACTGCATAGCATTTTTTATTGTCTACTTATCTATTCTTTTTTTTCCTTGCTCTTGATTTACTTTCTTCCTGTACTTTAACTGTATTGGATCAACTGTAATGCACAAATTTACCCCCGGGGGATTAATAATATGTTTCTGATTCTGATTTATTTTTCAGCTCTTTCAGTCACTCAATGAAACTAAACTGTAAACAGTGATCTGGAAACCCAAAAACTTGTTCTTCAGCAGAAAGAGAACTGCAGTCGAATCAGGCTATATAATAATAATAATAATAATAATAATAATAATGTTAAGTCCAGAAGAATGAGTAGAGATGGACAGCCAGCATCTGCCACCATAAAAAGGTCATTTCTGATCCTGACCGGAGCTTTTTCCATGATGGAAACCTGAGTGTAATATTTCAGATTGTGTTGTTGTAAATGGTCCTGATGTTGATGCTCTGTATAGTCCATTGTAATTCACCACAGTAGGGATACGCAACATCTGTGTAGTGTATGTGCAGTCGCATTCTCTCGGCACCACAGTGTCTTTTCCTAAGTTAAGAATTCTCCTCTTTCTCCTTGACCTCGATGGAAAACATCATGAGATCAGGGAAAAGATGGTTAAGAAAGCACATTTTTTTGGACCTTTCAGGTGTGCCTGATAAGAGTATGAATGGAAACAAACCTGCAGTCCACAGCTGGCTCCCTCTACAATGGCCATGCAGAAAGCTTCAGTCAGAGATGTGTTGAGGAAGATGTGGCCCTGCACCAGAACCCCACGTACATCTTTGTGCTCGAGAGCTCCCAGCAGACGAACCCTGCAAGGACCCAATTTAATACAGTTAATAAAGTTCACGTAACGCAGTGAACATGGCTTTAATCTGAATGTAACTGACAAATGATGTGTTATGACCTGGTTTTTTAAAGTTCCTGTACGTACACCTGCCTTGTGTGTGAGAAGAAATGGTTTCATCTTCCCATCATTTAACCATTACACATGCTGTTATCTTATTATTCATATTATTCTCATGTTATCCTTGTGTATGAAAACTTCTGTTTTTCCCCGTTAACATAATGCACAATGACTGACCAAGAAAACAACTGAAAGGTCTTGTAAATATGTCTTGCGCCCTCAAATGAAAATATTTAACTCACTCTTACTCTGAACTAACCTGAACAATCACTCAGACATGAGCATAAAGCCCTTAACTCTTAATGAAATCCTGTCATAAGCCACAGACATGCACTCATTCTCACATAAATCGTCTCTCCATTCCTACATGTATCAGACTTAGATTTCAACTTATCTGTCCTTCAGATTGACTTTGTAATGCAGTATAATTTTTATTTTTTTAAAGAATGATGTGTTTTAGCCAAGACAACCTGGAAAACAAGAGGAGTGTTGATAATCATGTACCCTTATTAGAAGTCATGCCAAAATACATGTTACCATACTTTAAAGATCACAGCATTTATATGTTGTTGTTAAATTGCTGTAATCTTGTAAAAACCGTAAGCTCACATTTGTATGCATGTGACTGTTCAAACCTCAGATGGAGAGGAAGGCCGAGGACGAGTTTGTGTCCTTTGTTTCAAACAATATTTTAGAAATGCATTTGAACTATATTTAGAAATATTCATAGTACCTGTCATGTAGCTGGTATTTCTCTCTCACTTCCTCTAAAACAATTCTCTTCGGTCCTTCGCCCCCAATGAGGAAATGTAAATCTGGATGCTTAAGACATAGTTCTGGGATTATTCCACCAAGAAGATCAATTCCTAAGTAGAACAGAGAATCAATAGTTAAGACTTGTAATAAATATAAATGCAATGATGCACTTTACAGACTCTTATTCAAGAAAGAAAGAAAGTGGAGTTAAAATATTTGCATATGGTTAATGTCCAGTGGTGAAAGGCAACTAAGTACTTTACCTGAAAATTTCCATTTTATTCAACTACATCTGACACAAATACTTCTTTGCTTTTTACTGTACACTACATGTGTCTGATAGTTTTGGGCACTTTCCGGATAAAAAATTTTCATCACCTTCTTGTCCACTTAAAACTGTGTATCTCAACTTGTGATACAATAAATTATGAAGTGTTTCTTTTTAAGTGACAAATTTTCTCATTTCTGAAGTCAAAGATTATGAGGGTCTTAAAGACATTTATGCATGACTGGATTAAAAGCAGTTGAGCGTGCACAACCGTAAAATACAACCAACACATCAAAGCAGTAGTAAAATTAATCCATAAATATATCTATTAGAAAAACATTGGCTGGGACCATTTCACTGCATAATGAAGGCGTTGGAATAAAGAACTTTTATTTGTAGTGGAGCATTTTCACTGTGTGCTATTAATACTCTAAAGTAAAAAATATGAACATGTCTTCCACCACTGGAAAGAAGTGCTTAAACAGTCGTAAAAAATAATCTTAATATAATCTAGTAAAATACTTTTTAAACACTGATGCCCAATACAGTGTATAGTATGTTATACAATACTGTTACTTATACCTTTGCGATAGACAAGGCGACTGATTACAACAATAGTGATCCTGTCATCTTGGCGTTGGGAGGGGTCAGGGGTGAAGTCTGTTGGGTCAACAGCATTGGGGATTACAGACACTATCTCTGGGTTGAGTGCTGCACGTAGCACAGTGTTCTCCTTACTGGTGTATGAGACACATACAATGTGGTTGGTATCACACAGTGACACAGTCAGAAGCTTGTTGGTCAGCACAGAGCTGACGTCAGCAAAGCCGAAGAGTGAGTGGTCAGTGAACACCTGTAAATAATAATCTGTTTTAGATTCATGTAACACAGTAAGTGCAACACAACGGGCCTCATGTAGTAAACAATATACAAACAAACATAATGTAATTTGTGTTCATATCTGTAATTTTTTTTCTTATTTATTAGTTGCCATTGATTTCTGAGATTTAGCAATACAGTATTTTCTTGCTTTGGCATTGCACTTAGGTAAGAAAAAATTATTAGTGGTTGGAAGCAGAAAAAAAACATGAATGTTTCGCCATGAAGCCCAATGACATATTATTAGATTTTAAGATGTGATTCACTGTGAGTTCCATACCGTATTAAGGCCCATGGTCTTAGCGTGGAACAGTGCATCATGGGCCATGGCAGAGAACGAGCTGTGTGCATGCACCACAGTGATGCGTTCCCTGATGAACACACAGCGCAGCAGTGGGAGACTGTGGAAGCAGGTGGTAGCTGTGGACTGATTATACATCACCTGCAGGGGCAGGTAGTAGACCTTCAGTCCATTCGTCAGGTACCTGATACCTTTCCTCCTGCCATAAGCATGGGTGATGATTATCACCTTGTGTCCTTTTTCAATCAGGCACTGGGACAGCTGATAAATGTGGCTTTCTACTCCTCCCATATTGGGATAGAAGAAGTCAGAGACCATACAAATGTTGTGCTTTCGGCTGGAGACCTCAGCAGGCGTTCCACATTTGGTTTGTGATGATGCATTTAAAGCTGCCCCTCTCCTTCGTTGGCCCATTGTGGATTTCCAGTGGGACTGTGTACTTCAGTAGAACTGAAATAAAACATTTAAATAAAATTAAGTAATGGTAGCATTTTACACTGCAATATCATTAATTAAATAAAAAAAATTGTATATTAATTGCAAATAGTTTCTATCTAAATGCTCTGTCAGGGATGCTGCAACAACTTTTGACTTCTCAGGTGACTTTAATGCCTCCATACAAAACGAACCTAAAGTGTGCTTTTCCTTGTGCTATGAGCACTGGGATTCAAATTACAGCTGCAAAGATATTTGTTTAATCAGTGGACTGCAAACTATGAAACTGTTTGGGTGATAAAATTAGTTCATTTGATTTCATTCATTTTTGGTTTTCTTTAGCAGGGCTGCACAATTTGTTAAGAAGTCATTTTGTGATTATTGTGGCCAATTTTATCACAAGTTGAGTTGACTGCTTCCTTGGTTATGAGGGAAAAATGACAGATTATTCATTAGAATCTTATGTCAAACATTAAAAGTGAAACAAAAAAATGTACTTTAATTTTGCAGGTTTTACTGCATTCTTTCTGCTGTTACATCACCCTACACCCACCTACATCCTGATTTTT
Organism: Apogon talboti; assembly: GCA_037367365.1. Taxonomy (NCBI): domain Eukaryota; kingdom Metazoa; phylum Chordata; class Actinopteri; order Kurtiformes; family Apogonidae; genus Apogon; species Apogon talboti. The sequence continues at coordinate 14,962,444 of JAPQRQ010000015.1, read as the reverse complement.
ACAATGCAGTGATTTAAAATTGCTATTTTTCACCATCCTTTGATATTTGATAAACCTACTAACTAATTAAATTAACAATGAAAATAACTGGTAGGTGTATCCATTGTTCAAAAGAACCCTTTTCAACAGGTTTCAACCAAGCACAAAAAAATGCTAATAATAATGATCAGTTTTTGTCGTGTTAAACTTACATTTAAGACATTTAAAAGGTCCACCATTCAGATTATGGATTTAAGACTTTATAATGACCTGCAGAAACATGCATTAAATTTAAATTCCCCTTCTATTTATCTGTGACACATGCTTTGCTTTGAAATCTTAACATTAGCAGTGTCATTAGTCATTAGTAATGTTGTCATAATACATTAATGCAATTAAAACAGTCTCGATTTGCCATTGACGTTATACTGCACGGTACTTACTTGTGTTGGCGATAGTAGAAATGACTTTAGTCGGACTGATTTTCGAAGACAAACTTCAAACTACACATTTTGTGCTTCCTTGTTTTCTTGTCTTGTTTTCATTCTTCATTAGCATCGTGCTAAACTGACGACTTTAATCACGCAGCCGCTTGGCTTGGATACGTTGAAAAAAATCATGTATTTGTTAAACGTAACGTTAAATTCAATTTTGCTCATATTGACAAGTTAGCCGCCCATAGCACTTCCTGGTTTTCTTCTTCGTTGTTTTAGGTTTTATAGTTAGTTGGCAATCAGTCCGTGAGGCACATTACCGCCACCTTCTGCTCCGGAGTGTGAACCAGCGCTTCAATTCCATGTTGACGTACAGTGAAGAAATTTAGCACGATCAAAGTGCAAAAAGGGAAATAACATTTACCAGTATGTTTTCATGAGCATATAATGACGTGGAATTGTTAACTGTTGGGTTATTTTGTTAGCTTAGAGTGGTTTATATCTACAGTGAGGTCTCCATTGACATTAGGGGAGAGTGGGGTAAATTGAGCATTTTTTAGGTGCTCGGGTGCATACATGTCCCGAGCACCGATTGCTCTTCCGTGCGGTCATATCATTCACACCTTTTCACTCTATAAAGGCAAAAAAATGTAAAAAAAAAAAAAAAAAAAAAAATTAATAAAAACAAACCTTTGTCGTCTGCCTCCTTATTTCCCCTCACACTTACATTCAACAGAACCCACATGAACATATGTCACTGCATAAGTCTGGAACAGATTTGTTAAACTTTGAACAATCAGCAGGACTTAACAGACTCTTGTGAAGTGAAACAGACAGAATGAAGGCAGATGTTTCCTTGTCGTGATCTTCCTCAGTTTTCCCTCATGTTATCTTACAACAGGACACAGTTCTAAAGACTGGAGCGGCGCACCCCCTGCAGGTGCAGCAGATACAGTGATACAGTGGTACATAATACAGAAGGCCACAACAGTGCACACATGCAGCAGACACTGTAACACAGCTCTACTAAAGGTAACAGTAATGCACAGCTTTCATTCTTGTACAACCCTACAATCACCCCTATTTTATACTACTTCTAAGTTCAAATGTTGCTTTCGTGCTCATTAGTGCTTTAAAAATACATAACAAATACATGTAATAAGTATTTAATGTTAAGTATAACAAGCATGATGCCAGCCTACACTAATGATGATTAATAATGATTAATCTCCATGTCTCCCACATGAACTTTCTCTAGAGAGACTCTAAAGCTGAGTCATTGACCTATTACACTTGTGTGTAGACGTTCTTCATTCTGTTAAGTAGTTGATGATTCACAGCTTTAATGTTATCTGGTGGCATCTCTCCTGCCAGGACCTGCCAGGCTGAGATGGGTGTTGACCTCATGGCTCCACATTATCAGAATTTGAAACCTTGTTTTTGTCACGTACAGGTGTTATTTTGTTGTTCTTAAAAAATATTTCTGACAAACTACACTACCAAATGTCACTTCCGTTTGGCTGTATTAATTACACTTTTTTATATCAGAAAAAAATGTAAAATGTACATAAGATACATAAAAAAGTCATGTATTGAAGGGTGTTTCTATTGGCTGTTTCTTTGCCAAACTAATAGAATCTCACATTTTATCACTAATAATAATAAAACTATTAAACCATTCAATCTTAGAATAAAGTGAAAAACAAAGTGGAAATAATTTACACTGACTTCACTCCAACGTGTAGCTCACTTTTCAATGACAGCAGCTGAACTCATAGCATTATATTGTCTTTTCTGTGCTGTATTCTTTCTGTTTCCTGATTCTATTTTTATGTATTTTTTTGTCTGTCCAGTTGAAATCAGTCATCATGTTGGGAAGTCACACAAATGATGCAACAATTAAAATAATCATTAATTCTTCTCAGATTTATTCAACCTAAAGGAGAACACCTGAAGATGTAAGGGGTCAGAGGCACAGATATTTGTGTGAAAATGTAGGAAGTGAAAGTAAAAAAGATGAAGAGATGAACCTGGTGTAATATTTAAATGTCAAGATAGTTTCTCAACTGTAGGGACTTGCAGGAATAATTGAATAGTTCATTAGTCACAACTGTAACCGTACTCAACTTTGTTTTCTTTTAACCCATAAAGATCCAGTGCTACTTTTGTGGCAGTTCCCAAATGATTTTTCTCTATATTTAACCTTTCTTAAGTGATTTATCACCAATTATTGTAATATTATTATCTTTATTTTGCATTTTTTTCAGCAAAAAGCAGGTATGTTTCCATATTTAATTCACTGATCATGTAGATGTTTATAGAAGCTCAGATTAAAGCTGAGGGTTATTCTATCAAAATCAGAGAAAACTGAAGAAGAGGTGACTTTTTCAGTAAAATATATCATTAAATGAACATAAACCAAGCACCTCCATCCACTGTCATTGAGCCAACTCCATGGGTTTTACTGGTGAGTCAATGTTGTAGAAGATGACAGTGTTTCTACGGTAACTACGGAGCCTCTGAACGTCCAAATGAGTCATATCTGATGACCATGAAAAGATGACAAGCTGCATTTTACAACAATTATTTACATGTATTGATAGGATTAATAGATCAACAGGTAATCCACAGTTTACATCAGTGGATGGTTTTAGCCGACGATGAATGTTTCAGTCTTTATGGGTTAAGAGTCAACACATTTTTTTTATCTGGGGTAGGTGTAGATTAATGTTTTAATTAATAGAAACATGGAACAAATGTTTATTTTTGGTACTGTTATTGCCTGAGTGCTTTAAATGTTATACAAAATCTGAAAAAATGTAATGTTTTAAAAAGTTAAAGTTGTATATTTGTGGTTCACCTTGTTATTTTGGTGGAGGAGACCTATTAATGATGACGTCACGACTAATCGACTCAAATTGGGTTCATTAATCGACTCCAAAAAGTGACCAGAATTCCCATTTGTAGATGATTATTCTTCCCAAAAGAAACTCTAAAACACTTGCCCATATAGTTAGAACAATTTTGTGTTCACTTTCCTCTTTTTAATCCTATTACATTAATAATCACCTTTGACCTCATGCAATGATTTCATAATGTCCCAGTTACACTTTATCTATCAAACACAAAAAATGTTGCAGTCATTTCATGAGAAAAGGTAAAAATATTTTATTCCAATTTTATGGGTAACCGTGTATGACAGTTGTTGTGTTTCAATACATACAAGGAGCACAGTTAATGCGCTCCCACATTAGCTATTATTAGCCTTGCATATAATGTTCAAATGGAGAGTTAACCAGATCACAATATATGACTAAATGTGCCCTAAATGTGTAAATCTGATCTTTTCTGTTATATGTATGATATTCTATATCTTTGCTTTCTGTTACTGTATTTTGCTTCTTCACTGTCCTTTTACTGCTTCCCTCTCGACTAAATTCCACCCAGTTTCTTTCTGCAATTTACTTGCAGTTTCTCCTGGGAATATGAAATCACATTACTTTTTACTGAACACTTTGTTGTGATTGAATACTCAAAATGTAAACAGACATAAAAATTAATGTGACTTTTTTTGGGTCAGATTTCATAGTGAAACACAATAGAGGATTCTTTGGAAATCTGTTAAACTTCTTTTCAGTCTATTGTCACTCCCATGCCAATGTACACAACAGGCTGGAGCCACATTGCTTCATATCCTTCCTTGGCTAGTCTCAGCATGTTCATAAATGCATTCAAAGACTGTGATGTTCTGCCAATTATGTGGTTAAACAAAAAATAGGTCAAATTAAAAGAAATGATTAATGCTATGTTACTCATGAATCGAAGTTAAAAGTTAGAATAACAACAGAATCAGATCAAACCCAGGTCACCACATCATTGCTTCAGGACAGATGGAAACAAGAACTGCAGACTGAGTTTCGCCTTCAACCTAGGGCTCAGTTATGTGATCAGGATCATTCTCTTCTAAATCATAAAATTTGTATATACTTAAACACGTATATTTTTATCACATGCCCTGGTGGTTTGTGGAATAATATTGAGTTTTCAATGTGCTATTACCATGGATGCAAAAATCACAAAGAATACAAAAACTGCAGCACAAATGTACAAAAGTAGACATACAAAACAGGAAGAACATTTTATATTTCAAGAATCGCACATATCAAAAATATCAAAAAAATTCACAGAGACACACATTCACTAAATGTCATCATGATCTACAGTAATAAAAGCACATATAAAAGTCAACTCCATTTTGAATTAGACAACAGCATTCACTCACAGATGTCCATAAAGTAAAAAACACAAATCACTGAGAGGGAGTTTCTACATGTTGAAATATACAGTACATCTTACAATGACAAAAAAATTACATATATCTCATGTTAAGTAAGTAAAAACTTAGCTGGGTCACTGTAATGCACATTTTTTGTAATAAAATTACAATTATGATGACCCACCAAATTCTGTTTTATATTCTGAAGGCAAATCTTATTAATGCCTGATTAAAAAAAGTATTAAAGCTTCAGTGCACAATAGTTGTCATGGAAAAAAAAACATGGTTGGCTCTTAGAAAATGGTATTTCGAGCGGTCTGAGAGCGAACAAGACTTCAGCATCTACTCTTTGGCTGTGTTTACAGGCTGCAGAAGACGTTCTCTGTGACGGAGGATATGGGCCTCTCAGGATACTTTGTTTTCAGAGAGTTAAGGAGTTTATATACATGACTGAATGCTGCAATTACAGACGGCTGTTCACCATTCCGCCAAACAGAAGCAAGCTGCAGCTCTCTTAACCATTATATATTTGCTTCCATTTCCATAGTCATGTAAAACAGGGTTTATCTTCATATTTAGTCTTTTGGTTTGAACTGAGGACAGACATGGAGACGGAAGGTGTGGATTTCCAAATATTGTCCTTCCCCCTCAGATTTGTGACTCCTGCAGCTTTAATTCCAACAAAATCCAAGGTCGTAAACAACTCACAGACAATGAGAAGCATGAGGACAGGATTTAACCTGCCTGTACACAGCTTCTTTACTGACATGATTTGTGGTTTTCCACTCTTCATGATACTCTACTTTCACGTTGCTGCATTGGATGTAATCTTGTGGGTTTTTGGTAATATAGTCTTCATTCCTCAGTTTTCACTCTTCTTTTTTTTCCCAATAATCCCCTGAGACAAATACAATGGACAAAGAAAGTCAAATTCCTCTGAGAGATCGATTAATATCGACAAATTTACACATATACACATATTGCACACCTCCTTTTTAACTCACAGGGCCAGATTTACAAGCACAAACACTCATTTGGCATTAAAGAACTGTCAGTGAACAGGCACAGTGCAAACATAGACGGAGCGTTCACTAATTATAATTGTATTTGTAGAACTTTCCTTCCCTTTCCTTGACAGCATTCAAGATGAGACATGCAATGTGAGAGTCTGGTTTAGACCAGCTCTATATGTAAAGTGTCATGAGATAACTGTTACGCCGAAGAAGGACCCAGACGCAGACTCGGGTTTGGATACAGAAAGAGACTCTTTAATGAGTAGTCAGTTCTTCAAACACAGGCGGCGTGAGGAAAGCACGCGGAACAAATGAACAAACTAGCCAGCAAAAGCTGGAGCAAGACAAGGAAATACCTGGCGGAACAGGGATCTGGCCAGAGGCAAGCTGTAGGAGACATGGAGAAGGTACCGACATGAGAGCAGGGGAGAGTGACGCTTAAATAGGGAGCAGAGATGAGGGACAGGTGAGTGAAAAATGAGGACCAGGTGTGTGGGGTGGAGTGTGAAAGGTGAGTGGGCGTGACAATAACTTCTGTTATGATTTGGCACTATATAAATAAAGTTTGATTTGATTTGAAGTTTGATTTACTGACATTTGGAGTTGTTCATTTACTGCTAAGTAACCATTATTAGACACAAAAAGAAACATGTTTTATCCCATTTAGACCTGACATTGTGTGTATATCATTAGTGGATGTAGGATCTGTGATGTCACCCACTGGGTTGTGAACTGCTGTTTTGAATCCATTAGTTTGTGATTTGGCTGCAGCCATGGTAGGTTTATGGATCCGGAAGTGACCATATTTTAACATAAGAGGAATCTGAGGGTCAGGGGTGAATTATAGCTAATCGCTTGTTTACAGACTTTTGACTTTATTTAAGTAGTAAACATAATGAAGCACTGTTTAACAAAGTCATTTTACAGTTTGTTGGTGGAACCTATTAACTACATGAGCAGTAGAGCTGTCTGTCAGGAAAAAAAGAATTAAATAGTTAACTAGAAAAGCACTTGGAGAGCGCAGACCTCCGCCAAGGCAGCTCAGTTCCCCACCATGCTGCTGTAATATTTAATACCCTTGAAGTGGGTTACCTAGCAACAGATAAACAATAGGGCCACGTTGACATGGTGTCTGATGTCATGTGTAGAAACAGACATGCCAGCTGAGAGGTTATTCAACTGAAAATGCCATTAAAAAATCCTGGATCACCCCCAAAATCTAATCACTTGTTCCTTGTCCCATTTTGGACATTTCCTTAAAATTTCATTAAAATCCATTCATAATTTGTTGCGTTATGTTGCTAACAAACAGACAGACAGACAAACAGACAACCAAACCCTGGTGAATACATTACGTCCTTGGCAGAGGTGATTAAGTAAACTGAAAGTCTGGAAACTTCCTACTTGGCATGCTGTCATATCAAAGCCTGACATGGCAGACACCAGAGCTTCTATTTGACCTGAGATCTGATTAATGGGAAAAATACAAAGATGCCTACATCTTCAGGGCCCAAATAAAACCAGTGAAACCAAAATGAGTGCAGGAAAAGTGGCATTACAATTTTAAGATACTTCTGCGTTAGTTTAATTTTTGGAGCCGAGGTCCTTGCGACTTGGCACCTGCAGCGGTCACAGTTAGACAGGGGCGATGGTGAGAATGACAAAGGAAGGTGTTATCAGAGCAGATCGATTACAAAACAGTTCACAAAGTTAACATTTTACCTGCATTGTTCCTGGTTCTGAGACCGTTATTGTTGAGAGCCGACTGACATAACGCTCAAATCAGCAAGAAAATGAAGCGGGGGTTTTACATTCACGCAAAATCATGAGGCTTTGTGCCACAAATTCAAGTGAAATACCAGATAAGTTAATGGATGTGTAATTTCCTCTGTGAAATATGCCTTTCCCCTCTTGTATTGACCTTGATTGCAATGATAACCCTGATGTGATTTGCAGATAGGCTGGAAATAGTGATTTAAAGTATTTCAGCCACTATTTTAATAATAATAATAATAATAATAATAATAAAGTTTATTTATATAGCACTTTTTACAGAAAGGCTTCACAAAGTGCTT
>JAPQRQ010000015.1:14936652-14949101 GCA_037367365.1 Apogon talboti | reverse complement strand
AGTTTCCCACAACAAAATCATTTCCGGCTTTCTCACTGTAATGGTATTTTTGCTTCTTTGTCTCATCTCCTTCCCCAACACCCCCTACCGTTGGCTTTCTATGGAACTTACCGAGGTGTCTACCCCCTCACAGGACATGTATGGAAATGCACAGACATGGGGAAACGACAGGGGTAGGAAGGTGTCGACTTTACTGCATATGTAAATATGAAGCAACAAAGGTGACTGTGCCAGTTCCTGACTATATGTGTAAAACCCGGGGCCCACCACTGAATCAAATGGCCCTTTGAACAGACTGGCAGGATCCACCCTATAAAGGTGGATCCTGCCAGAAGCTCTGGGTCTTTCCTTACAATCACCATTTGTGAGCAGACTAACCTTTCTTTGCAAAGATATAAAAACCTTGTCGGCCGGCAGAAGTCTCTATTTCATTATTCACCAGCAGCAGAGAAAAATTTCCACAACACTCACTCAAAAGGTGCAGCATGTTACATAACTTAAACCAAAAAGGAAAATAGTAAAAACAGTAAAAACAAAAAACAAAACAAGGAAAGCAGACAATAAAAACAGTACTAACAGCAGCAAAAGAGCAATGACATTATTGTGCAGATATTATTGCAGTAGATTAGACTTTTCTGTCCGTCTGTGTGTGTGTGTGTGTGTGTGTGTGTGTGTTTTTGGGTGTTTAAGAGTCAATATTGTACAGATTAATCATCAGCTCTTAGTCTGTATGTGTATGTGGGTTTGGGTTGTGTGTGTGAGTACGTGTGTATGTGGAGTGCAAGTCATAGAGGCTACAGCGCTATGACTACAGGAAATAAACTGTGTAGTATGTATTCTTAAAGTGCAGTATCTCCTTCTACGGCTATAAAATGTTTAATGCTGTTGACATTGACCAAACATGCCCAACACTAACTTGCGCTTCAAGGATATACAATGGCAAACATCTTGCCTTGTATGACAGAATCTGAATAGCAACACAAAGGGACTACCATGTCTGGTTAGTGCTATACAGTATAATAGAGTGAAAGTTTGTGTTTTTTATGTGCTGTTAGTGAAACCTGGATGAGGATTCAGCTGACTGATATGTTTTTTTTCTGGGCTGATGCTGATGGTAATTACTAACATTCAAGGAGACCAATAATCAATACTCCCACTATGATAGCCCTCCAAAAGTGAAGCTAAAACCTCTCCTTCCCTTGTAGGTCCTGGTGGCGGCAATAAAAGTCATCAATCAAGTCAATCCCTCTCCATTTATATTATTTAATAGGATTCTGGCCAAACAAAAAACCATTTTTCCCAATGATGATTTTGAACTTTTTAGGTTGGTTTCATTAATAACCCTCAAAGACTTCAACAACTGCCTGCGATAAAAAGAAATCTACTGCACTAAAATGTTCAATAACTATTTAACTTCTAATCCTATCAGATTTTCAGCTGCATCAGGTATGACCCACTTTTTTCAGAATGTTCAGAGGCTCTGTAGTGAATGTAGAAGAACATGTTCCGCAACATTGAGTCACCAGCAGAACCAATGTAGTTTTCTAAATAGTGGTAGATGCTTGTTTTTACATTCAGTTACTAATGGAATCTTTTTCTGAAATAGTTCACTCTCACTTTTGTCTGTTGTGATGTAACTAACAGTGAGCTGTTAAGGACATTTACATGGTCAGCAAAATGAAATAAAGACAATACATGATATTCACTGAAAAATGCAACGATTAATGGTGATAAATCAATTAAGAAGGGTTAGACGGAGAGAACAACTAATTCAGATGTTATCACAAAAATAGTTGTAGGTCTTAACGGGTTAAACTAGTTTGCGTTCAGATCATCATCTTTCTGATATTGACCTGTTTTTTTATTTAACTATTTGGTGTTGTACAAAAATGTTGTAATAGCCTGATTCAGATAAGTTGATAACCCCACCAAGGACAATTTATTTAACAATTATTACCCAGATTCATCAAGTAGCCTCCACTACCTCCACTGCTCAGACCTTTTGTTCTACTGTAGTTGGTGTGATCAAAGCAACATAGCAGCTCCGGTGACTGGGATTTAGCTTTCATTTTGACACAATGAGAGGAAATATTGTCACTGTGTCCATCTTATATTCAACCTACTTTGGGAACCAGTATACCAGTATACAGCTAATTTAATGAAAAAAAACCAAACATCTTTGTCTTACTAGAGAAAAGCTCTACCACATTGGCCTAACTGGTTTTAAACTGCTTTAAAGGCTCGGTGTGTAAGATTTGCCTGCTTGTGTGGTTACATAAAGTATGTGTTGGAGTCTGTCCACAATCACCAGGCTCCCAGACTGGTACACAAAATTAATGTCACCATACAAGCATGCGCAAATCCTCAACCTTCAAGCTATCTGTAGAATATCAATTAAGTGCTTATCTAATTTTTTTGTGTTTAGAAAGTACCAAAATGTAGTCATATTATTTATTGAAAATAAAAAAGTGTGCAATCTGAGTTTCACTTAAATAAAATGAAAACGGTGCATAAAGCCTTTTTTTGTAATTTTAAACCCTTCTTTAACACCTATACAAGCAGCACATTTAACAAATCCAGAGGTAGAACACAAAAATTGAATATGATAAAAACAGCATAAGTAAAATTAAATAAACAGTAAATATAATAAACCCATATACAAAAATAAATAACAATTCTCATGAAAATGGCTGATTTACCAGGGAAAGGATCACAATATTTCAAAAAATAACTCCATATATAGGCCAATTCACATGAAATAACTTCAGCGATATGAAATTAATTACAATGTTTACACATTTATGATTATCCGTGCACTTTATTGGTGTGGTAAGACAAACACAGTGATACGGACAGATCATCAAATACATAAGTTTAAATATGATATGCTATAATATATACTAAAAACAAATGAAATTTAAAAAATGTATAAAATATTTTAAAAATATTGAATATCTGCACGATATGTGATGGGGCTGATTGCTGGGCAACAATATCCAGGGCAGGGGGGGGTCAAACTCACTTTAGTTTAGGGGCCATATACAACCATATATTTCTCTGTCTTAGAGTGAAAAAAGTAAAACTACATGATGAGAATATTTACATCTACAAACTACTTATCTGAATAACAGGAACAACCATAAACAACCTGGAATTTCTGAAGAAAAATATGTGCATTTTTAACAATATCATGCCTCAGTTTATCATTTACACATGTGCATTACATCTTACAGATGACAGTGGATCTACAAATGCACAAAACTGGCATAATATTGTTAAAATACTTTTCTTAAGACATTTCAGGTTGTTTGAACATATCTGAACATATTTGTTCAGGTTATTCACTTTTTTGTGAAAGGATCGTTTGTAAATGTAAACATTTTCATGCTGTAATTTTATGTATTTATTTTTTACATTAAAACAAAGAGAAAATTGTGGAGTTGTCATTATTTATTGATTAGTATTAGTATAGTATTTTACTGGTCTGACCCACTTGATATGTATGTGGCCCCTCAACTAAAATGAGTTTGACACCTGAGATTGTCAAAATTTTCAGAGTAATTTATACATTTTACAAATGCATCCCACCGGCCGGTTGTGGCCCGTATGTTTAACACCCCTGATTCTAGGGTGCAGAAAAAGCGCATCTTAGAATAAAATGTCTTCTAGAGAACATTAAAATCTAGTGTACCCAAACCCTCCTTATTCCAAAAACACACCTCTGAATACTTAAAATATCATTTAAAGAGACTTAAAACGTCCCCAAAACGCGACACTGTCCTCCTACATATACATAAACATTCCATTTTTGTCCACACAACTTGACTGAGACGCGGACACACACGGTCCGCTCCCCCGCCCCCATCCGATCCAAACATCCAGCCTCTCACCGCCATCCGTCTGGAGCTAACAGGGAGGGATCAGCGGGATCGGTTTAGGAGCGCTTTAGCCCGTCGTGTCGACACATTCCCGCATCATTTAACGTTTCTTTTCCAGCGGACAAAAACCGTGATCATAACGGGGGATCTGATCTGGACACCCGGAGGACGGAATGGGGGAGAACGCGGCGTTTCTGCTGTTACTGGCGGCGACCTTGACGCTTTCATCCGAGGTTAGTACAACGGAGAAATCTCAGCCCCGGGGAGCGTGTTTGGAGAGAGCCGTCCTCCGGTTGGGTTCCTCCGCTGACTTTAACCTCCGACAGGCTCCAAACTGACTCCTGTTTACATCACCGTGTCAACAACCACCGCGTTGAAACGTCAATTAGCTAAAATGTAAATAGAAGCAATTATAGCGATTAAGCTAACGTTCATCTGCAGACATAACGGCCATGTAACAATCTGACACAGCTAACAAAGATAACACTATTACTGGGCTTTCCTGCTACTCACCCTTTGTTAATATGTTTTTTCTTTACTGTTTTTAGAATAATGTTGTACCCATGTGTCCAAAGATGTACACAGACTCAGGTGTACACACGTAAAATTAACAGACCACTAATGTCAGCAATGCTACCGGGGCCTACCGTTAGATGTCAGTGATTGACAGCTTGCCATGTTGGACGTGTTTTTGTTGGTCTTCATGACTTTGCTCCTGTTTAGTACATGTTTACGTGCCGCACCTTGTTATAAAAGTAATAAACTGCTTTTCTTATTTATCTAGATTATTTCCCCAAAAGCTAACGGTGTCCAGTGCATTGAATCGGGCCTGGAGAGCTAACGTCAGCTACGTGTTATAGAAAATGAAGCTAAACACACTGACATGGAAAACACTTCAACCGATGCGGGTTAACATAACGTCAAAAAAAAAAAAGCTGTGATTCTGTCTTGTGATCTTAAATAAGACTTAAACAACCAAGGGATGTCTGACACATACAACATAAACAGTTCGACATGGATGTGGCTAACGCGGAGTGTTGGGTCGGTGCTGCTGCGTCGCCCTGGCCCAGTGGTTCAGTGTTGCAGGCAGCTGCAGGGTGGTGGTGGTGGTGATAATGCTGAGGAGAATGGAAAAAAGGATGCAGCCTTTTTTAGTTTGACATAAGCAAGATGGCGCCTACACTTCGCTGCTGCTGCGTTGGACCAGAGAGAAATACATAATACAGGAGCAGCTGGAAATAAATTGAGGCTTAACGCTGCCTATATGAACACTGCATTTATTCTCCGAATGATGCATTCACTGGAAGCTCAGTATAATAACACGCCTACCACAGCTTTGCCCACCTCTGCCCCTGCATGCTGCAGAGGGAAAAACATATCTCCAAATGAAATGTGCACTAGAAATGATTTGATTTCACACTCACGAGCTCACTATTGCAAATGGATCATATGCTTTAACTAGTGATAGTCATGTGACACTATAGTTGTAATATTTTGATGCGATTAACATGTAGATGTATTAAAAGTGTGGGTTACACATTTGTATCTCTACTGTACTATTTCATATGATATATATGGAGATGTTTTAATAATATGCTGATTTTAATACTATCCACAGTATTCGATCTGTGATCTGTTACATGTCGTTGCTGCACTTCTTGTACTCTGCAGTCATTACAAATAGAGTCACATAAGCCTGGCAGCTTCAATACTTTGTTTTAATCATATTTGTGCACTATTATGTCTTGGTGTCACACACAGTTGTCATAATTATAACCCTTCTTAACTGTCTGTTTTGATGTAAGATCAAGTCAAACTGGTTACCACAGTCTAATCCTATACTAATTTGCACATGAGTAATTCATAGTGCCACGTGCTTCCATAAACTATGGCTTGCAGCTTTTTCCAGGGTGTGAACCATAACAGAGAGAACACGTACTGACAGTTTATCAAATGAGCAATGCCAACTTGCACCTGAGAAGGCCATATTCTTTTGAAGTGGAACTTGGCAAGTAATTGAGATTTAATGACATCTTATATTCGTAAAAAAAGGTTTGTTTTTATCCTGTTGCTTGAAACAGGAATACAATGTGGCGCACCACTCTACTGGATGTGTTTTTAACTTGATGTTGGTACGTCTCACTGCTGACTACTGCAGTTTGGCAGGTTCTGTTTTACTGTTTTGTTCAAAGTGAATGAAAAATGATATCCTACACCAGAGAAGGCTGTCATGAAACAAGTAGAATCGCACATATAAATAAAGGATAGCATCATGCAGTGTGATGTTAACACATGGATAGGGTAGTTTCTGAAGAAAGAACAATGGGCTGCAAAATCTTTCCTCAGGAGATTAATAATGTGGAGAACTTGACAAGCAAACGCAGTGAGTCTGAATTAGTCATTTAAAAATTGGCAGCAGATGGCTTAGTGGCTAGCATATTCAGTCTTCTCCAACGCCTGCCAGAAAAGAAGAGGGCCCAGAAGGCGTAACACACTGAGACTTCCACCAATTGTTTCCCTGAACACAAAGGAAGGGAAAACTGTATGTCCAACTGGACAGTAAAAGGCCAAACTAGGTCAGTCGAAAAAGAAGATTTGCTTTTACTTCACCTTACTCATACCTGGATTTCAGTTTTTCCCCTCATTCTGTCTTATTTTCTTTGTGCATTTCCTAAAGTATAAATCAAATAAAATGGTATTGACATACAAAGATGTATGCATATTGTATAATGGGCAGAGGCTGTAAAGCTTAATTCTCTGGCTTAAAGGATGAAAGGGATAAAACACAGTATCTTGCCTGGATTAGGCTGAAATAAATTGTTGCTGATTTTCATATTTATTTATTTACATATACAGTGATATTACACAAGAGTCTAAAGAGGCATCGATCCTCATAGTTCTTAAATGTTAATACAGCGACAGATGTAAGCAGAGGATTATATTACGGAGTAGAGATGAGTAGGATAAACTCAGAGGTACTTCATATAAATAAGCTGAAGATATTTGAGGTTAACGCCGCAAAAGCTGAAATCATGGGGGAAAAAAACACCAGAAAGTGAAAATGCATAGCTTCCTTCTGCAGCTCTCTCCTACAAATCATAAGACTAAATATAATATAGCTGACCTAATGCTGTTTAATGCTGTTATGAAAACCGAAAACACTTTTCTAAGCTTCAGTGTTGAATCAGATCAGTAGAGTCATGTCCAGGTTGTCTCTGATGGAATCTGTCAGTGATTGGTAATTTCAGTCATGTATTAAACTCCACTACCTGTCTGAAAACACCAGCCTGAAAACATAAAGAGTAGATACAGAAGTCTTGTATCTTCTTAGACCACTTGAATTACAATACACTGAAAGGTAATTAAAGATGTTTTTCCCAGAGATGCTAAACAAACTATAAAGCACTGCATCTCTAAGCTATACTTGAAATCGTTTGATCCATAAACTTCATTGCTGTCCTCTCCTACTCCTCGTCTATCCAGGTGCCTGCCGATGACTCTGTAGGTTTGCTCACTGAGCCTCAGGTGGCCATGTTCTGCGGGAAGCTCAACATGCACATCAATGTGCAGAGTGGTAAATGGGAGTCTGACCCCTCTGGCACCAAGAGCTGCATCGGCACCAAGGAGGGCATCTTGCAATACTGCCAAGAGGTATGTTTTTAAAATCATTATTTACTGCAAGAAAAAGAAGTTGAAAATATTTATATGACAAACACTAATTACATTTATAGTGAAAGGGAAGGGAAGGTCAGGAGGGAAATGAAATAAAGCTAAGTAACATAAAGGGGCATAGAAGCAAAACAAAGAAGAGGTTCCAACAGGTACTACTGTAGAATGTAGAATGACTACTGTACATGTGGGGGTGGGACTGCGGAAACACGGAAACTGAAAAGGGAAACAACAAGCAGACAACGCTCCAGGTAAATTAGTATGAAAGCAATTAAAATGTCTCTCACCCTTGTCCAGGTGTACCCAGAGTTGCAGATCACAAATGTGGTGGAGGCCAACCAGCCCACCAGCATCCAGAACTGGTGCAAGAAAGGCCGCAAGCAGTGTCGCAGTCACACACACATTGTGGTCCCATACCGCTGCCTGGGTAAGAACTCGCATGCACGCTGGTGTGTGTTGGCGAGGAAACGGTATTTGTTTAGTTTGTGAATGTTATCTACATGCGCAAAATAAAATTATTTTAATGCTGCAGTTGGGGAGTTTGTGAGCGATGCCCTGCTTGTTCCTGACAAGTGTAAATTCCTGCACCAAGAGCGTATGGATCAGTGTGAGAGCCACTTGCACTGGCACACTGTGGCCAAAGAGGTGAGACGAGCCCACGGGGCAGCTTTCCATCTCACACTTTGACCAACGTGGAATGTTTTTTCATTGTTACATCTCTGCTGCATGACTCAGTTCATTTTAATGTTCCCCACTCTATTTGTCAGTCTTCTGGACCAGTTTGATGTCATTTGTGTGTTTTGATCATCATTTATCTGCACTGTTTGTTAAATGTACAGCCATATTTGTCTTATATCATAGCACCACATGGATTTTTACTTTATTACAATAGTTATCTGTTCATCATTGATACAACGGCAGTGTAGAGGTACAGTCCATCCATACCCAGATTTATCACAAAGCTCTTATGATAAATGTTAAATGTTGTGTGTTTTCAATTTGGATGCTGTTTGTTTGGTGTATTGCCTGGCACTGGCTGAACTAGTCTCGACAGTTTAGGAAATACTGTTCATCAGTTCATCATCAAGACAATTCAGGTTCTCCAGGTATAGTGATGGTTCTCTTCCACTAATCAGTAAATCACAGCTTTATGTTTCATAATCTGTTACCACTCAAGTCAGTACAACATAAAAATAAATCTACATGTGGTTTAAATAATAAATACATGTGTAGTACATGCAGTAACATTTGTAAGATTTACTCTTTAAGTTTTGAAATTTAGTATCAAATAACATACTTTTCTATACTTATATCTAAATAGAAAAAAAAAATTTCACTGAGAGCCATAATAGGATTGAAGCTTAGTATGCCATTCTAGAGGTGAAATTAGTCCTGAATCCCAAAAATTTGCCTGAAGGTAAATCAAAAAATGTTTGTAGATGTAAGTGAAGCAGTACTATACCGTGAACAAGCATGGACATTGTGAGTGTCAAAAGACATAAAAAAAAGGCTGTAGTAAGTTTTGATTAATCGCTGTTTTGTGAAATTAGTCCTGTGGAGACCGCTCCATGAATCTCCACGACTACGGGATGCTGCTGCCATGTGGTATTGACCGTTTCCGAGGAGTGGAGTTTGTCTGCTGTCCAGCTGAGGCTGAGCGTCAGGCTGATAGCGCAGAGCTGGATGGGGAGGAGTCAGACGTCTGGTGGGGCGGAGCTGAAACCGAGTACTCCGACAACGGGTATCATCAGGCGCATTCGTCAGCATCGATCCAGTTTTACCATACTCACACCTGTTACTACGTTTCCTGAACTGACACTCTGTCTCCGCAGCATGTCTCGTCAGGCGGACACAGAGCCTGCCGTCGCCGAGGATGACGAAGACGAGGATGAGGAGGTAGAGACTTTTGAGAGGGATGAGAACTTGGATGGTGATGAGGAAGAAGAAGAGGAAGAAGATGAGGATGATGACATTACCGATGACCGTTATAGTGATGAGCGTAATACTAACATCGCCATGACAACCACAACAACCACCACCACTGAATCAGTTGAGGAAGTTGTTCGAGGTAAGAAATCAATCACACTTTACTTATCTTTACTTATGTTTTTCCATTATCTTCCTGGAAAGACATAATGATTTGTCACTTATTGTGATAATTGTCGATACATATAATTTGGTCATGTCGCCCAGCCCTCATGTGTTCTATTATTGATTTCATTGTTACAACTCTTATGTTTTATTTAAAATCAAACATTTTTGCTGTCATTTTCATTTTTCATTTCATTTCCTGTGTTGCTTTTCTGTGTACGTATCTCAGCCGTTTGCTGGGCACGTGCTGACTCAGGCCCGTGTGATGCCGTGCTGGAGCGTTGGTATTTCGTGCCTAAGAAGGGCCGATGTGCTCCCTTCTTGTTTGGGGGCTGTGGGGGCAACAGGAATAACTTTGATTCAGAGGAGTACTGCCTAGCTGTCTGCAGCAGCTCGTGTAAGTCCGAGACCTGGAGATGTCCGTCAAGTACCCACAAGTCTGAATACTGTCCTCAGGCTGCTGAAGAATGTCTCTGTGTTTCATTCACGCTTTCTCCTTTTCATGAATGACTAATGGCTCTTAACCACAGAAAGCACTTACACATGGATTCAGATGATCTTATAGTTTTGTGTTGAGTATTAAGGGGCGTGCTGTTTGATTAGAAATGAAAAGCGAGGAAAAGAATTAGGTTCTTCATTCTCTTCCGTGTGCCTTCTGTAGAAAGCAAATGTTTTTCAATTTTGTGGGGAAACTGAAGAAAAGATAAGGCTTGTGTTATTCTGTAGTTTTCCAAATGTCACACAGAGTTAATGTTTGTCAGAAGTGCACTTCCCACTGATGATAGAAAATGTTAAGTGTCTAATGTAATTCCACTGCGCGATACAATCTTAAAGAGGCGGTCATTGGTGTCATGTGGTGCCCGAGTTAAATATTTGTGGTCTCTATTATCGTGACCAGTGTTGTGGAATGACGAGTTAAATGTGATGGTGTTGCCTATTACACAATATTACAAATACACACTGAACATTTAGCTCTTGAAGTTGATGTGTTAGAAACAGCAAAATGGGCAAGAGCAGGAATCTGAGCAGTACTTAAACAAGGCAGAAATAGTGATGGTCAAATCACTGGGTCAGAGCATCTCCAGATCCTGTTCATTCACAATTTAAAATGTTTAGTACCCACCAAAAGTGGTCTAAAGAACAACATCCGGATCACACCCAACGGAACATCTATGGGAGCAGAACATTATCACCACCTGTCCAATATTGCGCAGGTTCCCCTTTTTCCACAAAAACAGCTCTGATCCGAGGCCTAGACTCCAGTAGACCTCTAAATGAATGCTGTGGTATCTGGACCAAGACATTAGCAGCAAAATATATTGAAAACATTAAAGCTGCAGGAGCTGAAATCAGAGAAAACACCAGAATTTGAAAACACACACCTTCCTTCTACAGCTTCTCTCTTCTCTGTCCAAATCAAAAGACTAAATATAAATATAGATGAACCTGATCTGATGACCTGCAACTTTAACTGACAGTAATCAGCTGTGAGGACTGCTCTAAGAAATAAATGGATTGGTGTGAATAGATGTAGTTTTAGGCCTTTTCAGGCTTGTTTTGCTCAGTCCAAACCATTTGAAGAAGGTATGTAGTAATCTGTACTCCTTGCATTTCAAAAGTAAGCTTCCAAACACTGATTATAATTGTTTTTTTTTTTTAAATGACAAATCTAAAGTGTGTGTAAATAGGGTCTGGCCTCAAACAGAAACCTGTCATATAAATCCAAATCGTTTAATAGCATTCCATCATTTTCTCACCAGTAACACTAACTCATCCTTGTTACAGCATGTGAGCAAGGCAGCGTCCGTGTGCGCCTGCATGCGTTTCTATATGTGTGTGTGTTTGCATGCCTTGTACATAGGTGTAAGGTTCTCTCTCTGTTGCAGCTCTGACCTGGCAGTAACAATGTCATCAACATGTCTTAACCCGCTGAGTGTCGCATTGTGGTGATGACTGTATTGTGTATGTCTGTGTGTAAACGGGAGGGCCTTGTGAAAGGCTAATAGGTTCATTTGCTGTGCTTTGCACCCAGTGAAGCACCACCCTGATCTTGACTCTGCACTTTTCATGTTATCTCCAGGCTCCCACATGAAACAAAGACACAGACGGACAAACATCACACACACCTTAACTGGGAAACTAGTAACACTTTGTCCCCTAATAACCTTTGTACCTTTTGTGCCATTATTTCTCTGTGTGTTGAAACACTTAACCTAACCTGTTAAATGTGCCATCTGTTTAAAGTTGCAGTTGCTGTCTGTCGGTTTTATGACTAAAACTTTATTGAATGCTTTCTATGCCTGTTTTAGTCACACAGGAACCAGTATTTCTTTGCATGTACTATGTTTCCTCTGTTTAATATTATACCGTGTTTTTTTCTTCTCATTCTTTCTTCTTTTACTCTCTCCATTTGATTTGTCGGTGTTCTACCCCAGTACCAACCATGGCCCCCAGCCCTCCAGATGCCGTGGACCAGTACCTCGAATCTCCTGGGGACGACAATGAACACGCTGACTTTCAGAAGGCCAAGGAAAGCCTGGAGGCCAAGCACCGGGAGAAGATGTCCCAGGTGTGTATATGTGTGTCAGGATTAACACTTACCAATGAAGTCAACTCAGTGTGAGCTTTAATGGAGGTGCCTGGCAGCATTAAATAGCCTGAATAAAACAGTAGGAAGACAATGCTTTCTTTTGTCTGTGATACATGACATGTTGTATTTCCAGGTGATGAGAGAGTGGGAAGAAGCTGAGAGACAGGCCAAAAACCTTCCTCGTGCTGATAAGAAAGCTGTCATACAGGTAAGACACAACA
>JAPQRQ010000015.1:14918584-14936552 GCA_037367365.1 Apogon talboti | reverse complement strand
ACATAATTTTTAGTCAGCAGTGTGTAGTGAAGGATATTTCTAACAAAAACTGTAATGCAGTCATTTTTACAGTGTGGAAAGTGGCTCCTGATGGGCCTTGAAAGGTTATTTACAATTAATAAATGAAACATGTTTAGTTTTCAGTTTTTCTAAGGTTGAAATATCCATAAAATGTGATTAAAAGCCCCTCATCATGAAACGAGTATTTAAAAGTAAAACTAATATAACAAAACCATGGGATTGAAATTGAATGGATGTTATTATTATTATTATTATTATAAATAGGTGTACAATGGGGAGAAGATGGATATTTTAGTGCTTAATGGAGAAGAGTGCAGACTTGGAATCTTGAAATACTCATTTCTCTAAAAACAAATAAAGAAACAAGAAAATGTGCAGCATGACTTCACCAAGATCCACAAAGAAAGAGGCAGAAAATACATTTCCACAATATGTCAGATGTCTAGTAATAATTTCCATATTGCTTCTGTATATGTTTGTAATAGTCCATTGTAAACTCATTAGCTGGTGAGTGTTGTGATTAGGTTTGGATGGAGATTGTGAAGACTTTCACTTCAGTCTGGGAGTGGTTGCTGTGGTACAATATAAATCAATAAAATGTTAATTAAAATCTTGACCTGTCATGTTTCTAGTGTGCTTTCGGTGAGATCGTTTGTTATTGTGTTTTATTGCTTTTCTTGACTAACACCCATTTGTGTTTGTTTTAAATGTCGGTGTGATGCAGCACTTCCAGGAGAAGGTGGAGGCTCTGGAGCAGGAGGCAGCCGGAGAGAGGCAGCAGCTGGTGGAGACACACATGGCTCGGGTGGAGGCTTTACTCAATAGCCGCCGACGCCTCGCTCTGGAAAATTACCTGAATGCGCTACAGGCAAACCCCCCACGGGTAAATACACACACGCACACGCACACACACATAAAAACACACCTCTGCAGTTTTTAGTAAAAGCAGAAACTGTTTTGTGAAGTTAAGGGTATGTGCTGAGTCATAGAAGGAAACTTTTTTTCAGTGAATGTTCCTTTGTGCTGATGTTGTAGGTGACAAGAAATACAGTGAAGTATGCGTAGGATATAAACAGCACATAACACATTTATATAATACTTATAATACACTAACTAACTAACAACGCTGCCCCCAACAGCCACGTCAAGTTTTGAGCCTGCTGAAGAAGTACGTCCGTGCAGAGCAGAAAGACAGACAACACACTCTGAAACACTATGAGCACGTGCGCACTGTCGATCCCAAGAAGGCTGCCCAGATCCGGCCTCAGGTACTGTACCCGTCACTCCCAAACAAAACCTCAGCTACAGTCAAATTAAATATAATGTTAGGTTCTGTAATGCTTAATACACTCTTTACTGAAATGACACTGATACCTTTACTCTGAATGAATCATAATATGGGAGATGGTACATGAATCAGTTAGTGAGGTCATTTGGAATTCATTCAGCTTTCCTTTTACCTCAAGGTTTTGACTCACCTACGTGTGATTGATGAGAGGATGAACCAGTCAATGGGGCTGCTCTACAAAGTCCCCAGTGTGGCGAATGAGATCCAGAACCAAGTTGGTAAGTGCTGGGTTTACTCTTTAAACTACATTACTGAGATGTCTGTGGTCATTCTAAGATTTATTTATGTAAATGATTTCATGAAACATATTTTGTATCAACTCAGACCCCTGCAAACAAAACAAAGTTGTAACAGAAATCTTTACTAAAAAAATAGAAAAAAAAAATCTATTCTACTTTTTTATATTCTGTATATATCTCTTTTCTGATGGACACATGTGGTTTATCTCGGGTCTAATGTACAGGAAAATTGGTCTTGAGAAAAAGGTTAGTTTAGCAATAATATGATTTTAGAAGGAAGTTATAAAATATAAGATAACATGGCTTTCCCAGGTTTTCAGATTGTTTTGGTGCTGTATAGTGTACAGTGTTTTTCTTAAAATGCAGAGTTGGGAAATTCGGAGGAACCTCTGCTAGAAATGTCTATATTTTTCAGTAAAAAATATATATAACCTGACATTAATTTAGAGGACTATATGTGTCCGATTTGGAAAGGCTACAATAGATACGCAACAACATTCAAGAAACTTAAAAGCAGAACCTCCTGTGAGTCCACTGGGGATCACCTGGAACCTTTAGCTGTGGAAGAGTAGTTTGCTTTGATGCTCTCCACATACTATGCAAATTAAATATTACATTAATTTTACGTAGATGCGGCTCAAAACGGCTTGGGTGCTGCACCTAAACTTTATAATAATAGGGAATAATAATACATTGAAACTTCATGAAACTTTGTATTAAAGTAATGTGTGTTCAACAATAATGATAAATTGGTTATTGTCAGTCCTGGGTTAATTGTAGTGGTTATTGTGGATAATGCAGATTATGAAGCAGTGTGAAAGATGGTGCAGACAAGCAAAAAGAAATTCAATGTTGAATATTTACATATTTGTAAATATTCAATACATATATATATTAATGTACAGACTTTTTTTAAGTCCTACATCTTGCCTGCAAATGCAGTCAGGCTGAAAATGAGTCTCACAGCTGGTGTGAATTGCCTTCACAAATGGTGCGTTGAGCATCAGGATCTCCACAGTAATCAGGACACTGTGGACTTCACCTGGCATGCTTTTTTTTTTTTTTTTTCATCACACTCCCACAAATTCGTCCCTCCCGTCCATTACCATGCTGTGGCTCTCCCTCTCCCTCACTCACGCTCACTTTCTTCTTTCCTCCTCCAGCTGTTATAATGCAGAGAGTTCAGTCGGAGCTGTCTCAGCAAGTCTCTTCCCTGCAGAGCGATGGGCGGGTGAGTCAAGTTGCACCCACTCACATGTGTATGCAGTCTGTCCTGCATAAACTGCACTCCCTGGAATATATAAATAGAATCACCTCTCCTTTTCGGTGATACAAGACAAAGTCGCACAGAGACGACAGCGCAGGTTTGGAACATTCTAGGAAACACTGACAGGACGTAGACTTGACTGACATCATTCAGCTAAACGGGGCCAGTGTATGTTAATCTGGGTTTGTACGGGTGCTTGAAATCCTTGAAAATGTTGTGGTTTCAAGGTCTGAAAAGTGCTTGAATTTTAGTTGAAGTGCTTGAAACTGCTTGCAATTCTAACTCTGTGGTGTGATTTATTTATTTAACCTTAATTTTAACTCTGCCAGGTTAGATGACAAGCCAAAGCTACTTACAGAGAGACGATACATTTGGAAAAATAAAACTTTATGTCAAAAAAGAAAATTAGCAGGAGCTCTCAGGTAAACGCCAGGTACATTTTTATCTTAATCTCGGTGCGAGTGTGCCTGAAGAATGCTGAGTGGCTTCCCCTTTTTTCAATAAACCTTAGTGTTTTCCTTTAATTTCTAAACTTTTTGCTACTATGTTCATAATTTTAGATGTTTATAGCGTAATACAGTGTACATCATTTTGATAAGTGAAAAAAATAATCATGAGTGTATGTATTCTTGTAGATACGTATTTTACCGCAGCGATAAGGTGCTGTGCTGGGAAAATTTGAAGATGACCCTTAAAAGTGCTTGAATTTGACCTTTGTACGAACCCTGGTTAATGCCTCAGTGAATAATGTATCCAGATGTTCATTCTAGTACCAAGCTGCCGTGTTTTAGAACAGCTGTTTAACACAGTTGTTCAACATAAGAAGGGCTTATAGATTTATAGATACATATAAGTGGAACTTGCTACATTTCCTGAACAATCTCTGTTTTTTAAGTTGTGTTCTCTTTGCTTTTTAACACCTTGTCAATCAGTTACAAACAATAATAACTGTGATTTGAGTGAATGAAAAGAGACTCAAACAGATTCTTCTGGAAAATAAGTTTTTTTCCCCCCCCCACAGAATCATTCTGTTTGTGAAGGGCAAAAAAGATTTAGATCACAGACATGATTAACTTTTGGATTTACTCATACAAATCAATACATCTGGGAAACAGTTCAAGCACATTACATGAAGACTTCCTGTCCTGTGGGTAATGTCAGCCACTGTTTGACAGATGATCATCCGGAGTGGAGTGGATTACATTTTCAAAGGAAGCCGCCGTATTCGTCCCACAGTGACGTAGTTCTCATCCGGATTATTGTCCTCTTTCTTCCAGGTGGACGGCAGGGTGAGTTATGGAAACGATGCTCTGATGCCGGATCAGGCCTACAGTTCTGCCCCCATGGACGCAGGTCTGGACGGACTGGGCTTCATCCACCCTGAGAGCTTCAACCAGCCCAACACGGAAAACCACGGTAACCAGGTTTTACAGTGGCATAAATGTCAGTATTCCTGAGCTCAACTTGTATGTGGTGTGAGTTTCAGTCAGTTGTCATATCAATCGAGTAAAAGCAATGATATTTAAATGGAACGAGTTGAAGTCACTTTTTTTTTTTTTTTTTGGCCGCAGTCGAGCCTGTTGATGCCCGTCCTGTTCCAGACAGAGGACTCCCCACGCGACCTGGTGTGTGTCTATATGTGTCAGAATAACCTCACACTTTGGATGCCTGCTTATATCTGAGCATATTGTATAGAAAAATTAAAGGATTTTGTTTTAATATAACCATAAAAAATCAATAATGGATAATAACTGTGATTTTATAAAATAAATCATACTAATGGTGCTATATTTATATCACTGAAAAGTTCTGATCATTATTTCAGTGATGTTTACAACATTACTCTATTCCACCAACCAGTTTCAGTGTACTAGTGGTTAAAACTGGTTGAGATTAAAAAAAAGGCATCCACCTTAACACACATCATACAAAACACACAGACAGTAAACAACCATACAAACAAGGTGTTAATCTGAGCACTGTTATAAGTCAAGTTGATGTACAGTTTACTTTAAAATACCAGTGTGTGCATGTCATTTTCCTCAACAGCTCAGTGTTTTCATGCTGCATCAGTCCTTAACTGATTGTGTTTTGTTGCATGGCGTGTGTTTGTAACGCCCTTTGTATCTGCATGTTCCTTTGGTTCCAGTGTCTGCCCTGAAGCCTGAAGAGATGCCGGAAGTGCGGATG
Source organism: Apogon talboti (assembly GCA_037367365.1). Taxonomy (NCBI): domain Eukaryota; kingdom Metazoa; phylum Chordata; class Actinopteri; order Kurtiformes; family Apogonidae; genus Apogon; species Apogon talboti. Next base: position 14,931,487 of record JAPQRQ010000015.1, on the reverse strand, counting down.
GACATCGAAGAAAGGCAAAGCGCTGGTTACGAAGTTCACCATCAAAAACTGGTACAGAAATCATTTCATCACTTTGTTTTGGTCCTGCCCTAGTTTGTCCGGCGTACTGAGTCCTTTTGTTATTTTTAATCGCAGGTGTTTTTCGCGGAGGATGTGGGATCCAATAAAGGTGCCATTATCGGGCTAATGGTTGGAGGGGTTGTCATAGCAACCATCATTGTCATCACTCTGGTGATGCTGAGAAAGAAACAGTATACTTCAATTCATCACGGTGTCATTGAGGTAAAGAAAGGCTGTCATGATGACCTTGGATAGGAATGAATATTAGACCACAGGAAATTCCGTATAATAGCCCTTCAAATGACCTGTTGATATTTTGTTTTTGGAATCTACATTGTTTTTCCAATGTAGACTTTTTTTTGCCATTAATTTAAATACAGCTTGTTTCTATATTGAATGTGTTCATGTGTGTTTTGCTAAATGTTTGAGTTATACTTGCACACAAGAAAACATAGCTCATGGCTTCACAAGTCACTTTTTATAGAAAAAGTTATATCTGTCAGTGGTCCAGTGATTTATTCCAAAGCTGTTTGTGGTATAGGAATCAGTGTTTTTGATGCATTAATCATAGTTTTAATCTCCCGTGTTTGCAGGTGGATGCAGCTGTGACACCTGAAGAGCGTCACCTGGCCAAGATGCAGCAAAATGGCTATGAGAATCCTACCTACAAATTCTTTGAACAGATGCAGAACTAAAGAAACTGCTTGCAATCATTTTCTTCAGGCGTATCCAAACCCCACACCCACTCCCCTGTAGGGTCTGTTCCATTCTTTGCCCTTAGCCCTGACATCTTCAGCTGCTCGCTCAATTAAGGAGAAAGGAAGGGCGCAAAAAGTTCTGCAGATGCTGATTTTGTCTTTAGATAAGTTAGAGGAAATAGCTGAATCGTTTTTATTGTTATACGTCTAATCAGGAGTTTGGGCCAAAGGAAACAGACATGGAACAAAGCCCTCTTCATCCCTGATCCCTGTTGTAAAAGAGCCAAACATGAGCATGCATTACCTGCAGTTGGTCAGACAAGGGTCTTCTGTTTAACCTGCACATTTCAACCAATCACAACAAAACCTTCACGGTGTTTGTACTCAAAGTCAAACACCATGCTAATTATTTATATGAAGTCATTTGTCAGACCGTCATTGCAGTTTTGAGCTCATTGCTGAGACCAGAATCATACCCGGCCTGGCAGTTCAATCCCCACTCAGTCCCTCGTCGCTTCAACTCTTTGCTCCTTTTTCCTCAGTCTGTCCCGCACAATCCAGTTTGCCTGCTCTCAGATGACAGCTGTGCTGTGTTTGATGACATAACAGCTCCTTAGAGCTCGCAAAAGGTTGGGGGGGCTCTCAGAGCGCCTCTCCTCACAATTAAAGCCCAAGAGTTTCAGGTTTGTTTTTCAAAAAAGGTACAAAAAAAAAATACAGAAAAATATATGTAATCGAAATATGTAAAAGTTTAAAAATACTGAATGTTTGGTTTCTGATTTTTTTATGTGTAATATATTAAGACAGAGATTAGCTGTAAGTATATGTAGTGCATGGCAATATTGATGACAGATAAAGTATACTGTATGTTGAGGACCTCAGGAGTGGTCCTCTTACTAGATATTTTAGCAGGATTGTACATTTCCAGTGTCTTCTTTGTGATCTGTGATATGAAGAAGAAAAGAGTATTCAGAATCTGGTCTGCTTTGTTGTCACACAGACTTGCTTTAACTGATTCTTGGCTCTTTATGCTCATCTCCATGCTTCACCATTGTGTTAGCTGCATGGGCAAATGCTCTATATGTAATATATGAAGTGTAATAGTATCCGAAAGGAAGATGATTGTGTTACTGTTTGCGTTCTATGCACTCTTGTCATTTTGGAAGTCTGATCATTATCACCAAATATTATTCCTGTGAAGTCGCCGATGCCGATTCACTTGGGTTTTTATTAGAAGGACCGATGACGTCAGAAAGCTGATCATTCCAGATTTATCATTCCACACTCCCTCTGGACTGTAAATATTTGGATGATGGAGATCCGCCTCCAAATGGCCCGGTTTCAGTATCAAGCTTCACCTTTCAGCCTTTTCTCCTTTGTTCTCGTGTGTGTATTTCATAACCCTCATTTTTCATGTTTATCCTTTCTTTTAAGCTGTGTCAGCAATATTGTACAGTGCAGCACTTGAGAATCAGTGTGTGAGTATTTGATATATAGACATGTTTTGTTGACCCGACAAGGATCAGAGCAGTTTCACAATGGTTTTCTCTTACACACATACTGGTGCAGATTCCTTCACCGAATCTCACATGCACATTTCTATTTTTCTACATTTCCTGTGTATACATGTACAGTGCGTCTGTTTGTCCTGTGGTGGATGCCTAAGCCTGAATATCTGTTAGGCTTCGTGAATACACAAAGCTTTACCGTCAGTTGAGTGACCCCTGTCGACATTGGGAGGATGAGCACTCGTCACATCAGCATAAACACACTTTCCCTCGCCCCAAATTAAGTTAAGGCCACCTCCAATAAACCTGAATGTGACATGCATACTGCATTTAAACCATAGATATACAACACATATCACCTCTATACACCTTATTTACACATGTACAGACACTAAATGAAGTTCGTAATCAGGTGAATGTTTAAAATTTGTACTGATGCTCACTCTAGGTGTCTTTGGAAGCTAGTGCTTAAAAAAGATGCTTTTTTTTCTCACACTAATTCATCAACATTCCTGTGTGTAGGTAATGAACCATTTGCTTAAAGTAAGACGAAGCTTTCTACACTCACTATACCATGAATAAAATTTTGAATGTACATAATTCTGTCTCATTTGGAATCTGTATAAATGACCTGAATATGAACATCTACACCAAGTTCTAATCATCATCAATCATCACAACTCACTGACTGAACTGCCAGGTCTTTAGTTGCTGAGAACAGGAGTCTTTACTATAGCCCTTTAAGTTGCAAGATTTATAAGCATCCCAGAGGACAATAGGAGAAGCTGATAATTAGTACATTTTACATTGTTATGGTAACTTATGTAGGTACGTGTGCTCTAGTTTTCTTTGCTGATTAAAAGTGACTTGTAGGAGTAACATTGAATGTAAGATCATATCAATCAGTTTGCACATTTCAACAAGTTAAGACTTTAGAGACCATTATGAATATAGTTTAACCCTCAAATACCCAAACAGCCTCTGGGAACCAAAATCATCTACTGATCTAAAATGTTAAATAACTTCTTAACTACTAAACCTATCAATACGGTGAAATAATTCAGGTAAAATACAGTTTATCATCTTTTCATGGTCATCAGATATGACCCATTTGGACGTTCAGAGGCTCCGTAGTGAATGTGGAAACACTGTCATCTTCTACAACATTGATTCACCAGAAAAACCCATGGGGTTGGATCAATGACAGTGGATGGAGACATGGGGTTTATGATCACTTACTGATATCTTTGCTGAAAAAGTAACTTTTTCTGAAATTTTCCTCAACTTCAATTGGAGCTTTTATGAACATCTACATGATAAATAAATTAAATACAGGAAAATACCTGATCTTCACTGAAAAAAACGCAAAATACATAGGATAATATTATAAAAAATGGTGATAAATCATGTAAAAAAGGCTAAATAGAGAAAAATTCATTTAGGAACTGCCACAAAAGTAGCATTGGGTCTTTATGGGTTAAGACCCATTTCATGTTCACAGTGGTGATGCTCCAGATGTGAATACAGAATATCAGATGATGGCAGCGTTAGTGGTTCATTTTTCCAACCTCCAATATGACTCACTACTTTATACCCAGAATTCCTCTTCTGAGTGTTTTCCCTCTACCTGGTCCAGTAGACTTCAACTGTGTTCTTTTAGACAGGCTTATACCAAGTTCTGAATACGAAAACTGTCAGTCAAAATATTTTAAGACCAGAAACTCAGATTATTAGTTGTTAGGTCTTGCTAAACTCGGAAGGTTGAAAATATCGACTGACAAACATTAAGAAAAAGGCTTACCACTTTATTCCCCCTAGTGGACAAAAAAGGCCCAACAATTTAGGGAACAAACACTAAATAAAATACAAAACAGGTCCTCTATAAATGGAAAATATGAAAATACACTTGCCCTTGTGGCTATCAAAAACATGAAGTACCAGTATATACAGTTGGAACACTCCTAAACTACAGGCGGTGAATACATTACACAAAGCTGGGTTTCACTCGTACGTCCAGGCACTCAGGCACATGCTCACAGCACTTCAACAGTCCGCCTCTCATCCTGCACACATTTCTCCTTTCAGTAAAAGAAAAGCTTAAAAAAAAAAAGATGTTTTACCTGCTGCAGTCTAATTTGATTCAAACTGTAAATACAATGACAAAAGTTAACCCACACTGACCAAGGATCAGCCTTGCATTTCTGTGGCTAACTCCGTTTTGTCAGAGACAGTTGATTTCCCTTGCAGTCACTGGTGGAGTACACTGTAACGTGTCCTCCTTCAACTGTCCTTGTCCAGTGTGGTTGTGGCCAGGGTCACTGTAGTGATGGGCTGAGCAATCCCGTGCATCTGCATCCGGGCCAGTTTCTTCTGTTCACATTCGGTCACCAGGTTGTTGAGCTCCGCGGCGCTGTAGCCAATCAGAGTCCTCAGGTCGCACACAAACTTATAAACGAAGCGCTTTCCCTGCACCTTGCTGATCATGTCCCCATCGTAGTAATACCTGAAAGAAAACAAGTCAGTCACTATTGGTTTGGGCACAATTTCACTTCAGTATCAGCTAATGCTTACATCAAGGTTCACAATTGAAATTTATACTCTTAAACGAACTAAGAGTTTGGTTGTTCTATAGATTATTGATTAATTACTTGACCTTGATGTTCACATCCACAAATATTTATTGGTTTGACCTAAATGTTCAGTAACACTAATCTGATTCCTAATTAGGCCAAAGATGATCAATTCCTAACAGTATCTGACTTTTTTCTGTCCCAAATAAAACTCATGTTGTATCTGCCTTTAAAAAAATTGACCTCTAATTTGAACAATGCACATAATATTGTCAAACTAATGTCACATTTCCAGTATCACCTATCGCAACACACACTGGGCTACCAACACCTATAGGGCTGTCATAATAACAACCCTTTTTCTATTTACTGTAATATAAGCAGTACAAAAGTATTTCAACATATACAGTACACCTAATGAAGACAAAGAGTCCCTTATTGGGATTAAACAATATATTACTATAAAACAATATTTTAGTTAACTTTTGGCATCTGTTAACCAAAAATACACAGGGCCAATTTGACCTAACTAATAAGTTAATGCAAGGTGATTATATAGTAATTGTGACAGGTTTATGCATACAGTATTAAACACATACACACACAGAACAACCAACCTGAGTGCTCTGCTGAGTTTCTCATAGTTCATTGTAGGCTTGTTCTTGCGCTGGCCCCATTTCTGGGCCACGAGTTCAGGCTGGTTGAGTTTGAATTCCCCTTCCTCACCCACCCAGGAGATACAGTCTCTTGCATCTTTGTCAGTCAGCAGCTCCAGTAGAAACTGCCACAACTGGATCTGACCATTGTTGCCTGGCATCAGAGGAAGGTTCATGTTCATTAAAACGGTCAGAGAAATTAGAATTTAAAAATTTATGAAAAAATTTAAAATAAAAAAACCCCCAAAAATATATAATATTTAAAAAATGAACTAGTTATCTACACTAAACGACAACAATCTAAATTCCAAGACCTGTGGAATATGATCATGAAGAAGATGAATGATTACAGGTTGTCAATCAAAACTGAGCTGCTTGTATTTTTGCTGCAGACATAATGTCATACAACTGTACAGTATACTCTTTTAACACTATATTTCTATTGCTGTATTGTTTAAAATGATAATGGATTTGTTTTCTTTGCATTACTGCAGATCTTAAAAATACTGCATTTTACACATTGACCAGCTGTCTGTTGACAAAAAAAAATCTTCTAAATGATAAGTTATTTGTGGAATTTGGAAGAAATGTTAGCATGAACTAAATGCATACTCATTTCACAGCTGTAGCTGCCTTTGCAATTTATTAATAATGTTAATAAAATAAAGCTAATCTGCCATCATTAGCAATGTCAGCAGAAAATTTGTCAAGCACTATCTATCACACACATCTGGTACATCTGTGCTCAAATTGCGTACCAAGAGACAATTTGTTTAAGTCAAAAATTCATCAATATCCTCTCCCAGAATCCAGTCCAACCCATTTTTTTTTTTTAATAAAGGACAATGCCTTTCACTACTCCAGACACACAGAGTTGGAACGTGCATTACCTGTGCGGTTGCCAGGTGAACTGCGTTCCTCTCCCCCTGAAATGCGGGGTGCTCTGGGGCCTCGGTTCTGCTTCAGTACCTTTATGGTGGTGGGTGTGCTCACTTGAGCTGGGATTATCTGCACAGCTAAAGAAACAAACAGGAAGTCTTATCGGTGATCAAAGCCTGAAACTCCTGTAAAATATGTCTCCTGTGTTTTAGTAAGAACTACTGTATTTACAGGATGTAATGGAAGACTTACGCTGATCAATGGTGACAGTGGCGTCTCCTCCAGACTGGTCCTGACTAGCCAGCACATCTGAGATAAAATACAGAACACAAAGTAAACGTCTGTCTCAACCTTTCTGCAGGTTAAAGACTTTAATCAGGGGTGCAATGTAAGACCTATTTCATGTCCATTCTATAAAAAAAAAAAAAACATGAAGGAAAATCAGTCTGAGTTTCAAGTTGCTGCTTTATGCATTTCTGACTTCTGCTGTGGCTTTACACAAAAAAACCCAGTCTATTTTACAAACTATGATAATCAGCAGAACTCGCTGTCAATAGTGACCAATAGTCAGTATTAATCTTATCTAGAATAACTGACTTTAAGGGAAAATATTAACTTCAGTGTTAAAAATAGTTTTCTCCAACATGTTTTACTATTTTCACTTTGTACTCAGTTCCATATTTATTTATTATTCAGACTGAACTGTTACAGTGTGATCAATACAAATTTTCCAATGAAGACAGTTAAAAATGAGACTAACCTTAGTGTAATTTTGTATAAGAAACCGTACCATAATCCAGTATCTACCTGTCAACATCATATTTAGAACACTTCAAAGCCTAAAATTCAGAGGATTCAATTTTAGACATTTTTAAATCAATGCAGCTTTGCTCCAAATGTCCGGCTTAAAACTCCACTGATTCTAAAAACACAACCATCGCCAGTTTGTACTCACTGGTCACTGCCTCTCACTTTAACTTACATTTTCGTAGGAGCTCCAGGTGACTCCACAGTATCTCTCCATTGGGGACCTTCTGAAGGAACTCTTCCTGGCTGAATGCACAGAGCTCTCGACCTGGGATGTGGATGCTGCCTATTTCCATCTCATCAATGTTAAACTCCTTCATTACCCACACAGCCCAGTGGATCACCTGGTCAGCTGTCCACAGCACAGGATCTGAAGAAAGGAATGGACATAAAACATTAGCAACCACAAACTTTTTTACGTACTAACAGATGTTTTTTTTGCATACTAAAGAGGGTTTCTCACCATATGGTATCCCGAGGCGAACCTGCTCTTTGCGGTAGCCCTCGAGTGCTGCAGCCCAGCGGGTGACCTGTTCTGAGGTCTCATCTGACAGAGCAGATCGCTCCACAGCAATAAGCTGACCCTCCTCTACCAAAGCACCCTCCTCCCCTGCTGCATCTGGATCAATCACCACCTCCACTGTTTCTACTGGTTTTACAATTTCCAAAATGTTCAACTTCTCCTCGCCTGGAAAAAAAAACACATCTGAGCTGTACTGAAGTGCAATTTAACACTGAAAATAAACCATAACTACACTTTCTTTTTTTGAAGCAAGTGGTTATTGCTCTGTATGTGTGGTGTTATTAAAGCAGTACCTGGCTTAGTTATAATCTGCAAACTGAGCTGCACTGTGCCATCAGTCTTGACTCCTTGATCAAAGAGGCTGTGATCAGGGTGCAGCTAAACATTGAAAAGAAACATTATACACCCTTGGCTTGTTTCATGTCGACAACAAAAGACTAAAATCATCAAGACTTCGCAGAATTCTTTATTTAATCTGTTACCTGAATATCCTGTAGGCAGATGTCATATGCATCCAGTGACATCTGGATACGCGGCTCTAAAAGCTTCTTCAAATTACCAATTGGCTCATTGATGTCAATGTCTTGCTGAATTAAATCTGATGCTGTGATAGTCTGCTCTTCAACACTGCAGAGGCAAAAGATAGAATGGGATGTTTTTTTTATTATCAGAATTTTTATGTATGTAATACAAGTCACATTTAGATTTTACTTACCTTTCTTCTAGGCATGCTTGTTTCTCCCGCTCATCAATCTCGATCTCTATCATCTCTTCTGGTTCACTTTTGGACATTTTTTTTTTTTTTTAAACAAAGAGCACCAAGCTGTGGGAGCACACAAAGTGAAAGCTACGTTTTAATTTTCCTGACATATATGAAGTTAGACCAACTCAAAATGATCAGAAACAATAAATAAGACTACCCCATTAAATGAATGCCTCTATGATAAACAGCTGCCTCATCAGTTATGACAACATTGAATAATTGCTTTTTCACTTGCAGTTTTATAATAACATGATTACTTTATCAACAAGATAGCTTGATTACTTGGACTGATTAGTATTTTTTTATTGATTTGAGCAAAACTACTGAAGTCTGTCCTGATCTAAACACACAAATTATGCACTTACTGTACATTACTTAACAAAACACACTTTCCCTATACTGTATGTAGACATTTCATTGCCCAACACTAATGGCGAGTAAGAGCTTTATCTCCGCTACTGATTTAAGAACCTTTATTTGTCAGTATATACAGTATTTTTACACGTGGGCATGAAACACACACTGAAATTGACTCTCTGCATTTAACCCATCACTAGCTAAACATATAGAAACACACCACATACTGCAGACGGAGAGCAGTGGGCTGCCATGTCAGACACCAGGGGAGCAAATGGGTGGGGTTAAATGTTTTGCTTAAGGGCATATCAGTCAACAATTTATCTGCCAGTTTGGGGAATCAAGCTGGCAACCCTTTGGTCTCAATCCAATTCTTCAAACTTCTAGGCTATGTTATTGCCCTAACATTTAATGTATTACGGTAATTAATTCATGAAAAACCTACATGTATATATATAAACATCTATGTGTTGGTGGGATTTGCACATATTAATAATTAATTTTAACTATTGTAAACATTTAATATGTGGTCTAAGGCCATAATGACAATAAATCGTGAACTCTAACTGAACCGTTTGTACATAGCACACATTGTAGGTAACGAAAAAGATTATTCAATTTATTTTTCAAGTCGTTCTATGAGTAAAAATGACAACAACACTAGGACTAACAAACCAGGCAACAACGTTTGATGCCTAAAATGTACTTTAACAGTGAGGACTTGTTTAGGCTTCAGATGTATGAAGTTTAGGTTGGACGTTGAAGATGAAACCGTGTGATAAAGCAGATCTGTGTTTGAGTAGTGTGGAGGCCTGTGAGCCTCGTCTTCTCATTGGTCGTCTGGGACAGTTCATGGACTGATCCAACTGCTAACGTTAGCCAACTCGAGGGCGAGGCTTTGGCGTATAAAGGCCAAGTGCTAGGCCATTAGTTTCCAAAAATAGCGACGAAAACATATATAAATATCATAAACACATTTTCCCAGACCATTTAATGCTAAGATTTATCCATCAGGCTACACATGTCGCTATACTGGACCTGGTTCACAGTGATCCCAGTTAGCTACAAATTTGTAAGCGACTACATTGCGGGGCGAGGCAACCGATTGCACAAGCCTTAGTCCCCGCTTGCTAAACAATGGGTAAATTATGATATGAACACATTCCTGTTCTTAAATTCATTACAATCGCGCTAAATCACACTTTATCTCTGCACGAAGAAAACTTTTAAAAACGGAAATAGAATAAACGGAAACAAAACAGCATAGGGCAAATGGAAAGGAGCCGGAAATCCTGGCTAAGGTTTACAGCGTTGTAAGACTTCCGAGAGCAGCCGTGATAAATACGACGCAAGTTTTACGGGAAAAGCAAGACCACGAAGCTCTTGAAATGTCCCAAATATACAGAAACAGCTTTGGGTTGCACACAAATTTCGTCTACCTTGAGAAGTATGGACTTAAAAGCGGCATTTATCGTGTCTGGATGTGTACGCACCGTCTGTTTGTGGCTGGACGGTGAATCAGCGTCGCGGCTACAGGCTCCTCTGCACTAGTTTGCTTTACTGTTAGCAAGTCTGCTAACACCGACCTGGTGTAACGGCTGGTTTTCCAGAAACGAACTTCAAATAAAAGAAGGCACTGCGTGACACTGACGCAGTTTAAGCTGAGGTTACCCCAGCTAAAATTAAAGTTAGTTGGCTTTCTGTTAGTGGCTAGCTTGAAGGCAGGCGGCCTCTTCCCATTGTAAGCTAACGGGGGAATCAGTAGTTAGCAGCTAGCTAGCAGATGAGCTACAAAATAGCGGGAAGACTACGAAGCACAACAAACAAACCTGTTATATTACCAATCTTTAGAGCATTTATATTATGACATATGCTTCTGTCTGTGAAATATCCGTACCTCTGGCAATTCAGGCTTCGAAAGGTCTCAGAATAGTAGTAAAGCAGGCAAAAATCACACACACTCGAGTCGTACTATGCAAGTTTTTGGTCAACTACAGACCGAGCATAGGAGGGGCGGAGACTAACGGACAAGAATGAAGTTACCCCAAAACTTATATGGAAAATAGATGAGATAAACATAGACCTCTACTTACGGTAGTATCTATTAAACATATCATAGAGATAGTGAAGATGGTTACAGGTAAAAATGTGTTAACGTGAAGTAACTTTTCCAATGACGGTAAAGTAAGGCCTACATGGTTTAGCATCTACTTCAGATTTAATGGTCATACATGTTTCATGCAGATTAATGATTTTTCCTTTTGTAAAGTAACATATAACCATTAATTATAGAAGTTTGACGAGTAACCAGTCATAGCTTTATAATTATATTGATAATTTTTATACATAGCTTGATCAATTTATTAGACCACCCAATGTAAGGTTTGTCCCACAGCTGCCCTAAATGAACAGTATTTGTAATTATCAACAAAAAAAAGTATTTACACCATTATGCAGAAACTCAACCGACATGGTATTTTTAATGCTAAAATATTTTTGGTATCCATGGATTTTCAAACTTACTAGTTACAAGAAAACAAAACAGTCAAGGACATTATTATTTCTTGATTAAAATGTAAGTTTATAGTTATGTGTATTACTCAATAGAAAAATTAGTTTTAGTGGGTGAATATTATACTTGATTAATATTTGACCCCTTAGGTTGAGTGAGCTGACTCAAATTTTATATTAAAAGGGTGAATTTGTCTTTTTCCTGTTCAAAATGGTAAAACGTCGAGAACTAACTGACAATGAAAGAGTTCGTATTAAAGCACTTCACAATGCTGGATGGTCTCTGAGACAAATAGGGAAAGACATAAAGTGTTCTCATAGTGTGGTTAGGTATGCTTTGGAGTCAATTGCAGAGACTGGTACTTACAAAATGCGCCAAGGAAGAGGCAGGAAACAAAAGTTAACTGAAGCAGATGTCAGACACCTCAAGATTTTAAGTACTAGAGACAGAAGTAAGACCACTGCTGATCTTCTGGCAGAGATGAATGCTTCTAGGTCAGAGTCTGAGAAAGTCTCCAGAAAGACCATAAGCAGACGACTGATGGAACAAGGCTTAAAGGGAAGAATAGCTGCTAAGACGCCTTTATTGAAGTCTGAAAACATCCAGAAACGCCTCAGGTTTGCCAGGGAGCACAAACACTGGACTGTTGATTACTGGAAGAAGGTACTCTGGACAGATGAGTCCAAGTTTGAACTCTTCAGTCAGCATCCTCATGTTTATGTCCAGAGAAAAGCTAGACAATGTTTTAATTCCAGATGCACTGCACCCACAGTGAAACACAGTGAAGATTCCATTATGGTATGGGGCTCTATTTGTGGAAATGGTGTGGGCAAATTAGTAAAAATTGACGGTATCATGAACAAGAATGTCTACTGCAACATATTAGTTCATCATGGAATCCCTTCTGGACTGAATCTGATTGGTCCTGGGTTCATATACCAACAAGACAATGACCCCAAGCATACTTCAAAGTTGTGCAGAGACTATTTGACCCAGAAAGAGAAATCTGGAGTACTGGAACTGATGGACTGGCCAAGTCAAAGTCTGGATTTGAATCCTGTGAAACAAATATGGGATTTAGTAAAGTCAAAGATTGATCACACAAAAGTTTCATCTAAAGCAAATCTGTGGGAACAGCTAGAAACTATTTGGAACTCAATAACAAAAGAGACTATTGAAAATTACATAAAAACAATGCCGGCAAGAATGCAAGCTGTTATTAAGGCTAAAGGAGGCCATACAAAATGTTAAGTATTTTGGTTATTATGTATGGAAAAAGGACTATTTGTTCCAGTTTATTATTTGCCAAATGAATAACTACATAGATAATAAAAAGTATAAGATTGCTATCCAACCTTGGCCGTCATATAATAATTAGCAGTGTTATTTAACTTCACTGTGTAAATAAGAGGTCAAATGCCTAAGTGACAAAATGTATATATGTTTATCATTTGTTTATTTGCCTTGAAACATTGCATGCAAGACAAACTAGTGGTTGTGTAATTCAAGATGTTAATTTCTTTTACTCTTGTTGATTTTTTTCTTTAAATTATTACACTGGGTTCATAAT
>JAPQRQ010000015.1:14906818-14918484 GCA_037367365.1 Apogon talboti | reverse complement strand
GGTTGTGTAATTCAAGATGTTAATTTCTTTTACTCTTGTTGATTTTTTTCTTTAAATTATTACACTGGGTTCATAATTAACTGGTTAAACTACACACCTTAATTTTTTTAAATAAATGAAATGATTATTTTGCTGAATGTGCAACAAAAAAAAATGCTGTCTGAAATCTGGAATATGGACTGTTTGACTTTTTAAATAGTATATTCCAAACTTATTTTCTGACTTCCATAACCAACAGAGGATGAGGTTAACTTTTTTATTTTTTGTTTATTATTTATTTATTTATTTTTATGGTAGTGAAATTAATCAATGAAATGTATGAAAAGTTAACTCTTTACTTAAGTAGTACTATTAAAATACTCCAAAGGTAAAATACTGCATTTAAAACCTTACATAGGCAAAGTGTTCGCAGTAAACGTTTCCTGTCAGCATTTCACTTTTGCATATGATGATTTTGGCTTGATAATGCTGCTGCATTAATGTGGAAGTCAAGGGCATCTATTTTAGCATATCATTGTGGCAGCATTTACATCTTTCTTTGCAAGGACAATGTTTAAATAGCTTCTTTCTTTTCAAACTTAGATAAATAAGTCTACTGCTCAAATTCAAGCAGGTATCTCAGCAGCACTACACAATGAATGTACTGACTGGACTGTAGCATGTGGTTCATGAATGTACGTGAAACACTCATGGCGGAAGTGACTTATATTAACAACTTCCGGATGGGTGTTTATTTTTAACAGTAAGAGACTTAATTTTTAAATCCGTTTCATGAATCACAACTAGATTAATGTACGACTGGTCCTCTTTTAATCACTCTCACCACATCAAAAGTTAACAATCGGCATTTTATACTTATTGTTAATCTTTTTTTAGGCTGTGCTGTACAAACCAGCACCCATGGTTGGTACTGTGATTCCTACAATTGAGAAACATCAGGATACGGTTATAACACACTATGAACTCTAACAACAAATACCTAGGCTAACAGAATTAATTTGAACGACATCTGAAGGGTAACCGTTACGTGGGTTTCCTTCGATTCACGCATGCAGTTAACTACTGTAGCCTATGTAAATGTAAATATTTTTGGCTTTATTCTGAAGGATGCTTTTAGGAAGGTCTGTCGTTGTTGCAGTTGCTTGACAGAGGCTAGCAAGATGGCAGAATACTTGGCGTCCATTTTTGGGACGGAGAAAGATAAGTAAGTGCCTAATGTTTAATTAATAGGTTAAATAAGTCATTGTGTTACTATTCTCATACATTTACACTTTGAGTTTTTGCTTTCTTTACAATATCGTTGGCAGTCTGCAGCTGTGCTTCTTCAATGTCTTTAGCCTCCGATGCTAATGCTAGTAAGCTAACGTCAGTACCGCGCCGCATATTGTTCCTGTAACATCTGGGTGTTGAATGGGCTCAAGAAACAATCACTTATTATTTTTTTGTAAAAATGGAGCTGTTTATTACACGGAAAACTCGATAGAGTGATACAAGAACCACCTAGCTATTATCTATATTTGAATAACTCATTCAGACCCGTGAAAACTTGTTAAAATGAGACATATCAGCTAATAAACCCTCTCAGTGCGATGTTAAGTTAGTTAGCTAGTTCTCATCTCATCCATCACCGCCCACGATGATACTACATGTGTAACGCAAATGAACTGCTCGAAGACTTTAAAACTGTCTCAAACCAGTAGCATGAGTTATTTTTTTATGTATGTTGAGCTCCATTCTCTGCTGCTATTCCCACTCTTTTCTCTTACTAGCTTACATCCGTTATTTTGCACACTGGTACACAGCTGAAACACTAAAACTTACTCTCCTTCTGTCAGACTTTTGCATTAGCTAGAGGTAGTTAGTCCTCTATGACTATAATGATATGATCATACATTTTTATTTTATTTTACTTGGTTAGACACCATCTTAACATGTCTCGGGCACTAATGCTGGGTATAACCTTAATTTTATTATTATACAAGTTACCGTTCTATGTAAAAATTTAATTTATTATTTTCAATGAAGACGTGTCTTATTTCATACAAAGAGGACACCGAACGCTCATTGTGATAAAAATCAACCGTACAACGTGATGATACAAAACCTGAAAAATCAGGCAAATAACATTTCTGAGAAGATATTTAGATGGGATAACCAACCATGCAAATTCGTCTTCATTTAATTGATCATTATTTATGTTTTAATTGTAATTGTGTGTTTTAAATTGTCTATGTTTGAAATGTAATTGTGTGCTTGTATGTATGAATTGTGCTATACAAATAAATGTGCCTTGCCTTGCCGATATAAATTGTACATATAGGGCTTTGGATCCACTGCTGTTATTTCAGTTGATCTTTGCATTGCATTGCTTCCACTGATTATCTTGGTTATAATTTCCTATAAAAAGATCCTTTCAAGTTTCAATCAGAACAGTTTTCTCTGAACAATTAGCAATATTACCTGTACCAAGATTTATGAATATTTATATAATCATTGTAATATTATGAGTGGATTGCAGTGGGTTGTTTGAGCTTGAATAAAAAAATCTAAAAACAAAAGTAGCAGCTTTTATTTTGTATGTTTTTCATGGTACCCCTCTCTTGTAAGTGATGCTTTGTCCAATATATCACCATACACACACTGAACCTTTAATGCAGCAGTGTTGCAGGTTGTTAATTTTCCAAAGAATACTGAGTTGATTGTAATGATCTACAACAGATGCTGACTTTCAAATGTCCTGGCCATAGTAATATGAACACTTTGCAAAATTTACATTTTTCTCTGTGTTTGGGCATCCTTTGTGTGTTTGTGTTAGACAAGGAAAGTTAAGGGATTAGTAAATGATGGCTTTATACCATGAAGCGTGGATGGGGAAAAACACCCATTTAAGAAATAAAATATCAGTATTAATATAAACAGGGCAAAAGAAGGCATCTACAGCTTGGGGGTAAAGAGGAAACTGAAGACAAAAAGGAGACAGCAGGGGCTTGACCCAGTAAATGAGATCAGATGTACCTGATAAGTCGAGGACTCAGAGGACGAAGCAGAAAGTACAATTCATAACAACCTTAGTAGCTTTATGGCAGAGGAAGTAAAGAGCTTTTGTTTCTGCTGCTTCTTGTTTTGCTAAGGGGTGCAATATAACCATCTTTTTTTATCTTCTTATACAGGGTGAACTGTTCTTTTTACTTTAAAATTGGTGCCTGCCGACATGGAGACCGCTGTTCCAGATTGCACAATAAGCCAACATTCAGTCAGGTAAGGCCATGATGTTTAGAAATGCTGTGTATTATGCTCTGAAATGGCAACAGAACATTGCTGTGATCAACACATCATTGTAAGTTGTCACCTGGTTATAACAGGACAAAAATGAATATTTGTTTGCATTTAATATATACATATGTACAATTTTATATGTATGTAAAATGGACTTTTCCAGACAATTGCTCTGCTGAACATTTATCGGAACCCTCAAAACAGCGCCCAGTCTGCTGATGGTCTAACCTGTAAGTTCAACCCTTGACATCTGATTTGTTGCTGTCAGAAATGTAATTTTCGTAGTTGATGTTTTTTACTAAGCATTTTAGAGACGTATTACCAGTGCATTACTTGCCATGTCATATTTGAAGGGAAATTGTTAAACCATGGACATCATCACGACTTTATTGTGAAGGTTTAGATCATTTCCCCTTTTATTAAGTGATCAGGTAAATAAGTATTCAGTTAGCTTGGCATTTGTTTTTATGTTTCGCATAGAATTTCTTTACAGAAATTATAAATATTTTTCCTTCCCGTCTTTGACCTTTAGGTGCCATCAGTGACATGGAGATGCAGGAGCACTATGACGAGTTTTTTGAGGTAAGGCTTTCTAAAGATTATCACTAGGTCACAGGTCTACCTGACACCATGACTACACCATTTAGCAGCTGCTACATTTTATTAAACTACTTGAAAAAAAATTGCTCAAATATTCTAAAATCAACAATGTAAAGTTTCCAGATACCAGATCCCATTCATGATTAACCATCAGGTGTTTGTTCTGCTTTGATAATGTGCCTAAGTTGTGTGATTTTGATTTTATGTTTTTGCATCACATGGTAACTACTGTTTCTTACTATATTTTGACAGGTTCTTACTTTGCACCATTTTTGTAAAATCATGGTAAAAACTTTCAGTTAAGCGTCGAACATTAAATAAAATACTGTTTTGCTATTAATGTATTAGCTGCACAACTTGCAGAGTAAGTTTGTCCAACAGAAGTAATCTCTCTTTTAGGTGTGAGCTCCTCTGTCTCTGCTGGTTGGAGTCCTTCTCCTTTTTCATATCATTTCGTGTCACGTTCACAGTCATCCATTCTTGGGTTTCCTTTATGCAGACTTCCTGCTTGCATCAGAGTTATGTGAACAAAGGCAAAGTGTCATTAAGGGACAGGAGACTGTATTGGTGTATAAGAAGATAACACAGTTAATGCACCTTAAATGAACATTTAAAGTTCGCTACAGCACATTTCTCTGTCATTTTTTTAGGAGGTCTTCACAGAAATGGAAGAAAAATATGGCGAGGTGGAGGAGATGAATGTATGTGACAACCTGGGAGACCACCTAGTTGGGAATGTGTATGTGAAGGTGGGCCTTATGACTATAATGCTATAATGTCAATCCATCATATTGATGCTGAAGCGTTTTTAAGTCCCCTTATCTTTTTAATTATATATTTATTTTATGTTAGTTCCGTTATGAAGAGGATGCCGAGAAGGCAGTGATAGATCTTAACAATCGCTGGTTCAACGGACAGCCCATCCATGCAGAGCTCTCTCCCGTCACAGACTTCAGGGAAGCATGTTGTCGTCAGTATGAGATGGGGTAAGTTGAACATTAAGGAGCACAGAACGATATTATGTACGTATTTGACCAACAGATATAGGTCTAAGTGTTTCTTGAAATAATTTATAATCCATGATGCACATTTTGAGTTTTATTTTTGAATATTTAATATGCATACTGTATAGAACCTTACAACAATATACCATTTTAGAGGTTCAATGTGTAATAGTGACATCTAGTGGTGAAGTATCATACTACATCTGAATATACTCCAACTTGCCCTACCATGGCTGCAAAAAACATGATTCTGTCTGTTCTGGGCTTTTTAGTTTAAGGGATTTGATCTCTATCTGAACAGCAGCCTGTTCCCTCTGTAGAATCACATCACATATCACCCAGTGGAAGAACACCTTTACTATTACAGCTCACTTAGACTAGGTCTGTGTCTTCCATTATATTGACATCTTACTGAGACTGGGGCCTTGGTATTCATTTACAGCTGTAAATTGGATTTTTCTCTGGATGTCTGAAACACTTTCCTTTCTAAAACCCTTTAGATTATGTACAAATCCTTTATGTTTGTCAGTTGAACTTGATGGAAATAAGACTGAATTCACTGAATTGGAAATGAACAGAAATGCCTTTTAGATTCCCTTTTGTACTAACAAACTATTCCAGGTCTTAATGAAAGAATATTACACAGCAGTTTCTTGTTCAGTCTTGAGGACAGGACATTTACACTGACAATGAGAAGTATTGATGAAAGGGGATTCATCATGTCAGTAACAGTGATGTAAGAGTGAGCAGTTTGCTAATTTTCTGCTCTTTTGGCCTTTTTTTCTGTAGTGAATGCACTCGAGGTGGATTCTGTAACTTCATGCATCTGAAGCCCATTTCACGGGAGCTGAGGAGAGAGCTCTATGGCCGCCGGAGGAAAGGGTACAACTTCAACTTTTTGTGTGTTGTTTTTTTAGGGAATAGGTTGTTATTGTGGGAGATGTGATAATTTACTTTTTGGGGGAGAACAAGGTAAGAAGAGAATTAAACTGTTCTACCTGAATAAAAGCAGTCTTATTGTGGGGAAATTCAACTTAGCTAAAAACAAAAGTAAAAAGTAATTGTATGTTTTTGTTTGTATTAAAACTCTGATTATAGTCCAAAACTCTTTTTGTGCTGTGATAGAATGGACAGCAGATTTGTCTTAGAGCATCTGTGTCATGCATGTTGTATTTGAACCATGATAGAGGGAGTACAATACCCAAGGATGAAAACACTAAGTGTTGGCATTGCAGTGATATCATGTAAAAACATTCAATACAAGTCACAAACGTGCAGAATCACCTCTGAATAATCTCCTTTGTCACTTCCACAGCCGCCACAGGTCTCGCTCTCGATCAAGAGAGAGACGATCTCGCTCACGGGACCGAGGTAGAGGAGGCGGCCGTGACCACGATAGACGCCGCTCCAGAGACAGAGAGCGTTCAGGGCGGTTCTGAACCACAAGCCATGACTACTAGTCCTCTTCTTGACTCCATGTAGCCATCTTTAGTCTTTTTTTTTTTTTTTTTAAGTTTGTACCCTCTCGATCTCCTCTTGGACTAATTGAAAAGTGTCTCACTTTGAAGCTGTGACAGAATTGATGTAATTGTTTTTTCTTGACGTCTGAAAATGACATCCACATCATTAAATTTCAAAGATCTTTTCTTAACATGACTGATGGCTCATTTATTTGTGTTTATTGGGTGTCTAAGTTATAGTGACGGCATTTTGTTTCAAAGTGTCACATTTGAAAGTTGGATTTTTTTTTTTTAAGGTGAATTGCATTGAATATTTCTCTTTCATTTGTTGGTCAAAATTGTATTAAAGTTATGCTTGTTTATGAATAGAATAATGTCATTTCACCTTGTCCACTGCAAACTAATAAGGAAGCACAGATGGAAAAGCAGGTACAGGAAGATGTGATCTTTTAGGGATCACAAGACTTACTCGAGTAAGGTTTAGTAACATGAATGTGCTAAACTTCAGCTTTTACTATCCAGTAGTAAAAGCTGAAAATTTATTTATTTTTTTATCATCACAGATTGGCAATGTTTTGGCTTGTCTAATGTCACTAGGTTTAACCTTTATTGCTTTTAGAAAATCTCCACTAAATTTAATCAGAATTCATAATTACATATACACAAAGCAATTTACTATTAAAGAAAAAAATAAGTAATATAACTATTCTAAAAAGAAGACACAATCACTGAAAAAAAACAATACTAGGACACTACATTTCTTTTACACACTATTTGCATAAAACAATAGGGTTTGATCCAGTACTATTTTATAAATCCATCCAGTGATGTACAGGTAATAGGCTAATACTGCACTTAGTCAAGGTCCGTTCTGTGGGTTTCTGACGTGAGTCTTGAGCTGGACAGGTTTGGTGCCTTTTATTTGACTACTGATATCTGGAGAAAACATTCACGGTTCCACTCTGACCAATCAGCGTCGAGGACGGTGGTGGTTCGTCCAATCAGCTGCGGTTTCCTCCTCCGTCTTTTAACTTGAAGGAAGGGATGTGTCATGGATGTGTTGGGGCTGGGTCACTGGTCAGTCACAGCTGCTGGTGTTGGACTGTCAGGTGAGTCCACTGCTTATTTATTTAATACGAAATCAGCCAGTGTAAAACTGATAATTCACCATAATTCAACAATTTGCGGCGTTATTCATTACCTACGACGATTTGTAGTCCAGTTGAAAACGTATCCTAAATTACATAAAAATAGTGTAAAAAGACGTATGTTGTAGGATAAATATTACTGCAGCATTTAAAAATATGTTGTATTTTACTGAAATACAAATTGAAGGTGCTTTACTGAGTGTTTTATGCTACTTAATATGTTTGCGTCATTAATTTCCGCATTGTTTCTGCAGGGTTTAGAAGCTGTGGTTGTTGTTTGTTTATGTTTTGGATGATTTATAACCCAAATTTAACGATGTTTATTCATTGTGTCAACATACAATAACAGATAGGCCAACATGTTCAGAAAACAAATGATGTCTGTAAAGGTGTTCTTCAGTTTCTTCTTTCAGTTGCTGCACCTAAGTTGTCTAATAGTACAAATAAATCCGTATACTTTTTACTAAAATCAGGCTTGTGTTTTCTGACCTTATTAAAAGGTGTCTTTTATAGATACATAGTTGTGACACTACAACAATGCTGCACATGATGATCTTAGAGAATATGATGCATTGCTGAATATTAAATTATACATCAATGTACACAGCCCAGCCAAAAAAGCCTCCACTTGGCTTTAACTCAGTGAATAGTTCAGATCCTTCCATTGGCTTTAAATCAATCAATCAATCAATCAATCAATCAATCAATCTTTATTTATATAGCACTTTTCATACAAATAAATGCAACACAAAGTGCTTTATATAAGAAAAAAAAATAAAAAATAAAAAAAGAGATAATAAAGCATAATAAAGATAATAATAATAAAATAAAATAAGAAATAAGATAAAATAAAAAATTAGCCGTCCCCTGACCCCCCCACGCGCAAACATGTTCTTTAACTCAAACGGATGCAGTGAGTAGTTTGTCATTTTATAAACAACCATCAGTTTGATAGACAGAATAAAGCCTGGACTGTACTTCAATGCAAAATGGTCATGTGGTCAGATGAGTCCAGATTGACCCTGTTCCAGAGTGACGGCCGCATCAGGAGGAGAAGGGAGGTGGATGAAAGGATTACCCATCATGCCTAGTACCTACAGTACAAGCCTGTGGGAGCAGTGTTATGATCTGGACTAAATCCAGTTAGTCACGTCTAGGTTCAACAATAATATGAGTAAATGTTATATGTATGTGTAAAAGTGTAACAGTGTATGTGTAAAAAAATAAATGTTGTGAGCATTAGGTTATTTAAATGATGCCATGGGGAATGCGCCCTGTAATCAAAGCTAAATGTGGTACGATTAAATATTTGTGTGGGATGTTTTTTGGCCGTTCTATATGATGTAAAATGAACTCAACCTTAAACGTCTACAGCAGTTAAATTCACATACATATGTAAAGACATTAATGCAGCATCAAAACGAACATAAAAACCACAACAAATAATAGTAAAACACTGACTATTTGTACAGAGACTACTTTGACTGTTTATATGAGTATATTTTGCTGGTAATAATAATATTTGCAATACTTTGTTTACTTAAGTAGGGTTTTGAAAGCAGAACTTTTACTTGAAGTGTTTTTGAGCTATTGTATAAAGAGTTTTTCTTAAGTAAAGACTAATAAATAGAAAGCAACTACACCACACTAATTAGGAGAAGTTTGTTTGAAGATAATATGAAATTCAGGCTTATTATTGAAGAATTTCAACTAAAATAGACATTCAGTGTTTGCTTTGCTGTTAAAAACTTTAGATTAAGTTAAGATGACAACCTCAGTTTTCACACATGGGAATTTTTTAAGATTTTTTTTTTGCCTTAATACTGTTGTGAAGAGAAATGTACACAGAAGCATATAATTGACATGTTTTGTGATTGTAACCATTATGCTGCTTTGTTTCCAGTTGAACCATGCGGTCTTTATCCAGCAGCACAAATTCAGAGGACGACTCCGCTGTTTGCCCACATGCAGCCAACATGACAGATGCAAATACCCCTCTGGACCACAGTGGAACTCAGGAGGTTCAGGACTTCATCAAATCTACCAGTACATCTGCAAATGAAGACCAGGGCAACAGCACGGTTCAGACTGGTTCAGATCTTGACAGCAGGGTCAGCGCAGACAGGAGGCTGGAGAATAGTGGTTCAGTCATTAATGAGGAGAACTGGATCCGGCCTGATTTGCCAAGTAGATGCACCTGGAGACTGGGTGCACCGACGTCAGATTCACCTCACAGTCACCCACCACGGTAGGTAAAACCACACGTTATATGGTAAAATATGTAACATCTTCATGAAAAAAACTATGCATAGACTCACAATAATTATCACCCTTTCAATTGTATCAACTGTAAATTTGACTGAGATATTATTAACGGGATTGACTTTACTATATTTAACAATCAATTTTAGAAAAAATCAACACCTGGCGTCCAAAATTTTATCAAACCATAGTAGTAAAAACAAAAACAGTTGTAGAAAAATGTAACTTGTTAGTAGTTTTAGTGTTAAGTATGGTTTAATGTGGTTGTGACATATATTTAGAGATGCAACACATTCTTGCTGTCTTGTGACTGTGAAACAAGCTTTTCCTTTGCCCTTTGTTTTGTCCATAATGAACAATTACACCTGTAGATTACAACAGTACTAATGGCTCTGTTCCAATATGTTTTAATAAGGCCTTGGTACGAAATGTCAACGCGACTGCTGTAGAAAGAATAGACTTTAGAGGTTTTTTTTAAAGATGTCTATGAGATCTAAGCTGTGTCTCCAGACCACTGATGTGTATTTAATGGAAGCTTTCTTTTCTCTTAAAGCACAAAAGCCTGTGGCATCCTCCCCAACATCCTCTGGAAAATTGGAGACACACCTCTGGTTCGATTGAACAGAATCCCTATAGAATATGGACTGAAGTGTGAGATTTGTGAGTAAATACTTTCTTTCCTTCAGGGCCTGTAAAGTTAAAGTAAAATGTGACAAATGTACATAAAAACTGTACCCACTTGTAAATAATATGCACTATTTTTTTAAATTTTTTTTATTTTCTGTTCTTTGTTACGTTTTATTTGGTTTTGTTTTTATTGTATTGTATTATAATATGGTGTTTTAGAAAGGCCCAACCAGGGACAAGAGTTGTAGCATTAGCTATAAACTTATATGCATCACATCAGCAGCAATTTTGGAACTATGTCTGACCGCATTGTCCCTGTCAAATAAATAAATAAATAAAGCTTGGATACACTGGTCAACAATTATTTTACTACTATGATAAAAACAGTTAGTTTGACCCTAAACCAGGTACGCTGACTCCAAATCTAGAATCAGAATTTCTTCAGCGTGTCAAGAGTTTGCACATGTCAGTATGTAGCTATTAGCAACAAAGCATGACAGAGTTTTAGTTCTGTGAATTCCAAACAATAACAATTTTAGATGGCTTTTAAAGTCAGAAACAATTGGTACAGTCTGAAGTGAAGTAATACTGAAAAGGTTAATTTTCCTTTCAAAACTCATCTGTCTATAGTGAACAGTTTAGGATTTATTTGTGCAAGTGGTGCACAATTTTCTGGACAATCAAATCCCAAATTTTGACAAACTATTTGAAGACATACTAAAAACCACTCTAAGTCACTCAAAATTCATTTCCTGTTTTTGCAACTTATTTATTTATTTATTTTTTCAATTTTTGGGAGCGATCTAAGTGATTATGGTGAAATATTTTTGCTGAAAAAAATTCAGATTTCAGATTTGGAATCAGCCAGTCTGATTTAGTTGAGAGCAGATTTTTTCCACTAGTACCAGATGAGAAAGGTTTATTTCCCCCACTTTTCTAGTATCCCAGTATAATTGCCATTGTCAACTGTGGATCTTTGTCTCATTCAGCAACACAAAAGTGGTAACGACTCATTTGTCCTAGACAGACACTGAACCTAAGTTGTATATGAATGTGTGTTTATGCTAATGGGATGGAGACACACTGTAAAGGGCCTTATATTCATACCAGATGCATGGATTAGCATGTATTAGCTCTCACAAATGTACAGACGTCTGATGAACTGCCTCATAGTAATATCTGTTTACATCCTGTACAACAGTGGTGTCAAACTCAGGTCCTCGAGGGCCGGTGTCCCTGCATGTTTTAGATATTTCCCTCTTCCATCACACCTGGATGCCATTACATCG
>JAPQRQ010000015.1:14896718-14906718 GCA_037367365.1 Apogon talboti | reverse complement strand
ATTACCTTTTTAACTACTGTTGTACAGTGTCCTTGGGTGACTTGAAAGGCGCTTATAAATAAAATTTATTATTATTACTCTTTACAGTCACGATAAACTGCACTGAAACATTTTCTTTTCCTATTTTAGGAAGAACAGACACTCAACAAAACTATTGTGTGTATTTTGTTTCAGTGTTCTTCATTAAAAAGTAGCAAATCAGATACGCTTTAAGTGTTTAGGGGACGAAAAAGTGCTTCTTGACCTTTAACTCAGTAGTACTAGATTCCACCATCTTACCTGAGAGGGACTGCCTCTAAGCCTTGTTGCAGGTGGACTAACATTTTAAACCAACACTTGGAAAGTCATCATTGTTTTAATCAAGGTCTGTTAATACTTCTGTTTCCCTATTGGCTCTGTGTTTATCTGTTAAGAAGGGAACATTGAGGTATCATATCGCTTGTGGCCTTACGCTGCCCACTGTGTGACTGGAGGGTTTTGTCTAAGGTAGTGGGTTCCCATAGATGAGGGAGGTCCAAAAGCTTGGTTTTTGTCCAAGAAAAGGACAGAGTAGTGACTGTTGTCAGGTGACATTTAGCTGAACTCCGTGGGCCACGTTTTTGGAAAGTGGAAATCTTTGTAAAATGTCCAGACATGGTGTTATATCATTATCTGTATCTGTTCAATGTTTTCACTGTTGCACCATTTATTTACTCTGTCACTTCAGTAACACCTGAACTCTTTAGTGAGGGTTTTTTGGGTTCAGTGAGGATGAAATATGTCAGAGGCATCAGTTTAAGCCTCCTAAGAAATGCCCTTTCGCTCTGCATTAAGTGATG
Organism: Apogon talboti; assembly: GCA_037367365.1. Classification (NCBI taxonomy): domain Eukaryota; kingdom Metazoa; phylum Chordata; class Actinopteri; order Kurtiformes; family Apogonidae; genus Apogon; species Apogon talboti. The sequence goes on along the minus strand of JAPQRQ010000015.1, from coordinate 14,905,900 downwards.
AGAATGAGGCGCTCCTTGTTCCCATGGCTCCAACAGAAAAGGGACCTTGTTTCCATACTTAGACGATTTGTTATCTCACAGGGATTACACTTTGCCTCACTGCAGATTTCATTTCACCTGTCCCAAATGTGTGTGTTTGGCAGGTAGGTTCACGTCCCTTTGCATAGTCATGGTATTTGGTCTGAGTCGGTGGGTTTAATGTGATCTGGACTTTGGACGACCTCCTCTTTCCAACTTCTGTTTCTAAAGTGACTTTGGTTCAGTCATAACCTCATTTGCAGGAGTCGGATTTTACTAGTTGGTTGCTTTAGGGACAATGATAAAATTATGCAGAATCAGTTTTACATGAATGATGTAGAGTTAAACTTAAATATGCTCAAAAGTTACACCCTGTATTTTCTTGTCTTTGGCTGTGTTTAGTGGCCAAATGTGAATACTTCAACGCAGGAGGCAGCCTTAAAGACCGGATTGGGATGAGGATGGTGGAAGATGCTGAACGAGCTGGGATCCTCAAACCAGGAGACACAATCATTGAGCCGACATCTGGTAACACAGGTATTCAGAAGAAGGCGTTACTTTAATATTGAAGTCAAGGTTCTCAGAGGTTTGCTCCTAAATACATTATGCACAACAAATTTAGCTGCACTTACACTGAACACAGGTCAGCTGTAGTTAAACTTCAATATCGCAAAGATGATCTACAAAAGTGCATCTTGGATAGTTCCAGTCACCATGTTGTTTAATGCAAAATATCAGCGTGGACATTAGAGTAAAAATGTGACTTCATTATCAATGTTGGAACATAAACAGGCCTAAAAATAAAGGGTAAATCTGCAGTTACAGTCAGTCACTCCCCTCGTCATGTTCACTCATATTTGTCAATATCAATCCTGAATCAGCACAAGAAAAAGAGAATATTTTTCTGTGGCTCAGCCAGTGAGAAAAGAGATCAACAAAGAGGTGAAGCGTGCCATAAAACTTGCCAAGCTCAAGTACAGGGACAAGATTGAACAAAAATTCTCTCTCTCTCTCTCTCTCCCCCCAAAGTAACAAAACCAAGGGTTTTTAAAGAAAACTTACCAAATAATGACATAAAGTAACAGAAACATTACAGTAACAAAAAACCCTCCTTATGGCTTTTACTTTAAATATAAATAACAAGAAAAATAACATAATTGAATAAACAGGGAAAAAAAATAGACCAGTCCCAGTCATGTGACTTCTACCAGCGCGCCACAATGCGCCATGTAAGTGTAACCCCTTTCTGTTACTTTATGTTATTATTTGGTAAGTTTTCTTTGTTGTGCTTTAAGTTTTCTTTAAAAACCCTCACTTTTGTTACTTGGGTATGTCCAGGGGAGGGGAGGGGCTAGAGGGTATATTAGGGGTGGATTTCTCCATATGGAGTGTGTTGGCCTGGTGGCATTGTGAGTGACTAGCCAAAAGTGTCAAGTTTTTTTTGCCTGTACATACTTTGTTTGTACTGTAAATATTTTTTTGCACATTTATTCAGCTGGAGGGGTACCAAATAAAAGCACTGAAAACAGAGTTTTGGAGCCTGAGCCATCATTTTAACCTTTTGAAAACCGAACCCGTGACAGAGTGGTTAATTCACATTACACACATTTAACAAATATTAGGAATGGCATTTTATGTTATAAGTCACCAGTTTCATATCATTCATATCATGTCTAATCTTGCTAAACCCTCTGTGGTCCTTGTAGGTATAGGCCTTTCTCTGATCGCTGCAGTAAAAGGATATCGTTGTATTATTACCATGCCTGAGAAGATGAGCATGGAGAAGGTATGCAGCTCTTTAAGTGATCATCCGTTTGTTGTGTGAGTCGGATTTGCGTCATTGACTAACTGGAGCCTGGACTTGTGTCGTAGGTGGATGTGTTGAGAGCTCTTGGGGCAGAGATTGTGCGGACACCAACCTCTGCATGTTTTGATTCACCAGAATCTCATTTAGGCGTGGCTTGGCAACTGAAAAACACAATCCCCAACTCGCACATCCTTGACCAGTATCGCAATCCCAGCAACCCCCTGGCTCATTATGACACCACAGCGGAGGAGATACTGGAGCAGTGTGACGGTTTGTGCTTCAGTCTCATTTTTGTGTTCTATAAACCAGGGGCTGGTCAGTTCTTTGGGTTACTGATCAATACTTGTGGTTGAAATGGATCTGGATGATGAGAAGCTGCAAAAAATCACAGAAAAAAATTAGGAGTTAAATGTTTTCAGACTTTAAAAAATCTTAATGATACTAGAGTATTGAGCGGCAAATCCCTTCAGTTTTTCAACAACGGTTTCATGCATTCATTATTTTGATGAATTGCACAATCTTTTCAGTAGGATCATTAATATTTATATGTGGGAGGTGTTTTCCTCTCCAGCACAATGTCCAAACGTCTCAAAAAGTTTCCATATCTTTTATGTGTAAATAAATCCATTGTCATATTCAGTGTGTAGTTGTACTTTGCTCCAGGTAAAGTGGACATGTTGGTGGTTGGAACTGGGACAGGTGGGACACTCACTGGAGTTGCTCGGAAGTTGAAAGAAAGGTGTCCCAATGTGAAGGTAAGACATTCTCTGTGACGGCGTTCATTTATTGACACGGTATGTTAAACTTGTGTGGACACGCTATGGTCTAATCACCATTATTTACAAAGATTATAAAGGACTTCTGTGCATTTCAGAGTAACAGTGTCATTTCTTGTATTAATAATGTCAGCGTATTATTTAGATAAATATAGGAACAAAATGTGAGGAAATGGAAAAGGGGCTTTAACTACAGGGTCCATATTCTGTAATTACAGGGTATGTACGTCCCTCTGAGCAAAAATCTGAATGAAGGCAGAGAGAATTTATAGTGTAGTTTTTCTTTAAAATTTATCTGCAACAATAATATCCAATTTCAGCTTTTTCTCTCAGTAGATCATACATACTGTATGTGTATAGGAACTTAATAGTTAAGAATATACATCTAATTTCACATTTTGTTTCCCAGTGCATACATACTGTATATATTGTTGAAGATTAAGACAATGTTTACTAAATGTTGTAGCCTATAATATAAAGCATTACATATTATTTTATAAAACACTACAAGCCGTTGCAGCATAGACTATATATCCTGAATCATTATGGTTAAATGAGTGGACCCATATATGCGTAAGCACGGAAAGACTAATGGATTAGTGATAATTAGGCTATCACTGGGGTTTTACAATTTTGAAGAAAAATTGGTGATAAGTCATATGCTGCTTTAATAATAAATCTTAATATTGAGTAGCACTATTTATTGGATAATTCTAGATAGTGGCTGTGGACCCTGAAGGCTCCGTTCTACTTGGACCAGAGGAAAATGGTGAAACTAAGAAGAGTTCATTTGAAGTGGAGGGCATTGGATATGACTTTATCCCCACAGTGTTGGACAAATCTGTGAGTGTATTTATGCATGTTTTTACTTTTAAAACACTGGTTTTGCTGTTGTTTCACAAACATAGATCTTTTTTCTTTTTCCTAATTAACAGAGAATATTGTTGTGAATGTAAATTTCTCCTCTGTTGCATCATACAAATCTCTGCAGCTTGTTGACATGTGGTATAAATCCAAAGACAAGGAGGCTTTTACCATGTCACGTAAAGTGATCAGGGAAGAGGGTCTTCTGTGTGGTACGTTCACGTCACTGTAGGCGTTCTTTACATTTAGCTGCACTGTCACAGTAAACATAGCACCCTGCTGGTTTGTCCCGTATATTCCATCATCTGCTGTTTGTGCTACAGGGGGCAGCTCTGGGTCAGTCATGGCAGCAGCAGTGACGATGGCTCAGCAGCTAAAGGAGGGCCAGCGCTGCGTCGTCATCCTGGCTGACTCTGTTCGCAACTATATGTAAGAAACACATATGATCCGTGACCACAGATACTGTAACTATGAAGAGCAAAGAGCATTCTGGATCATAAAGATCATACTGGTTCTTCTTCAGTGGTGGAACGTAAATAAATTATTTTAATCATATACTGTACCTGAGTACAAATCTGAGGTAGTTGTATTTTCATTTATAATCTATTATGTTTTGCCAGCTTTAGTTGAATTCCCTTCTTGTCCTTTAAAACCACGTATCTACAAATGTGTTAAATGTGATAATAGAACAGAATAGGCTTTTTCATTGGGCTTTTAAAGAGTTTAAAGTCATCAGATTCTTGAAAATACACTCTCAAAGCTTTAAGGTCATGAAGATTAGAATTTTAGTAGATGATCTCTAGCAGCATCCTATTACAGTCTGATTACAACCAAAAAATAATGTGACTTTTTGTGTTTGTTGGATATTACTCAGCTTTTTCCATTTTGTTAAATGAAAAAGCTAGTCCTACATTTCATAATATTGTTTTTTAATAAAATACATTGAAAAGAGGGCACGTTGGTGGCTCATTTTCAACCTGAGTGTTATTCCTGGCCTGGGTCCTTCAATTCATGTCACCCTCCATCTCATATTTTCTCTCTCTTTCTCACTGTCCCTTATGTGAACAAAAAACCCCAAAAACACAGCATACATTTTAATGAGGCAGGAATATAAATTTAAAAAAAAACGTCATCTAGAGTAATAAAACGAAAATGATTACTTGCTTTACATACTTTAATTACATTTAGCTGTTAATATTTGCATATCTTTGCTAAGTAAGGTTTTCAGTGTACAACTTTTACTTGTAGTGGAGTATTTTTACTGTGTGGTAGTGCTAGGATCTGAATGCTTGTTGTCATTTTGTTTCCAGGTCAAAGTTCCTCAGTGACCGGTGGATGTGTGAGAGAGGTTTCCTCACTCCGGAGGCTCCGATGGATCACAAACCCCGGTAAGAACGTCATTTCTATCCATTAGGTACAACATGACAACCACAGAGTAGACTAAATGAGTTTTGTGTTTGTCTTGAAGGTGGTGGGAGCGGACTGTCCAGTGTCTCCATCTGTCTGTCCCTCTCACCATCTCACTGTCCGTGACCTGCCAGAAAACCATTGAGATCCTGAAGGAGAAAAGCTTTGACCAGGCTCCAGTCACAGATGAGTCTGGGTACATGTTTTCAACAGTTTATGAACAATATCGGCTCCTTCTGTCGAATTAACAGATGAGAGTGGGTCAAGAGGATGACACAAGAGTGCATTTTCACTCCTTCACAATCTACTCTCAGGAAATTACCCCGGTCCGATTCCACAACAGAATCTCAAAATCTACTGCCCCATTTCTGTATGGTGTTTTTTTTTTTAAAGTGGGGGAATATGTAGGTGTTGCTGGGTTCATCTGGTACTTCTATTGCTTTACATTTTGTAAAAGAGATTTTCAGCTTACTTTCATATTATTAACTATTATTAATATTGTAACTACATATATTTATATAATGCTATATAATACACAATACCCCCCCGCTCTCTTCCACTGACATTTTTTCCTGAATAAAATGAATGAGATATGTAAACCTGATCATATAACAATTCACTATTGAATATTTTATTCAGTAGTGAGTTATTAATGAATTTGTAATGATCAATAAATTTGAGTAATTTTTTTTGACAGAAAGTAAATTATTTCTCATTCCACCTTCTTAATTTAAACCTTTTCTTTCTAATGTCCTATGACAGTAAAGTGATTATCTTTGGATTCTGGGGAACACTGATTTTTTTTTGTATGATTTTCTGAAATTTTTGTAAACAAACTAATCAATCAATTGTGAAAATAACATTAATCAGTCGTGAAAAGAATCATTAATTGCAGCCCTACTGTAAATATGTTGATATATTACTAATACTATTCTTGTATTGTTGTTAGAATCCAACCATAGATCAGAGTCTTAACATTGATCACTAGTGGTGATCAGTGGTCATTTAACCCTTGGACCTGTCGGAAAACACCTGTGATGAGCCAGAGTCTGTGTCACAGACCTGAAAAAGTGTTCATGGAAATGGGTAGAATTCTTGCTTCCTTCTCACCACTTAAATGACAATATTTTTGAAAGGTAATTGTAGAATCTGTACTCAGTTATGCCAAAAAATGTCAAGCACTGCAACTTTCATTGAGAAAATAGTTAATGGGTTAATCAATAGCTTTAGCCCACAATGTAATTCATGCAATATGAAGGTTAAGACTTGTTTTGTTTGAGAGTTAAGGTGAGGGTTAAACTTACACGTGTCATGGTTAAGTCTCTACAAATGAATGTGAGCAAAGTGCTTTAAATGCATTGACATTAACCTTAACTGTGCGTCTGTGGACAGTGGCATCCTGGGGTCGGTGACTATGGGGACCCTCCTCTCCTCTCTCCTGTCTGGGGAGCTCAAACCCTCAGATCCGATCTGTAAAGTGGTCTGCAAGAATTTCAGACCGGTCAGTAACCAATTAGAGACTGCACAGTTACATAGTTGGTGCACAAAAAAAGAGTTGACTCTCTGTGCATTCTTCCTTTAGGTCCAACTGACAGACGACCTGGGGAAACTGTCACACATCCTTCAAAATGAACGCTTTGCCCTGGTGGTTCATGAGCACACACAGTGTAAGAAACTTTAGTCTTTGTCCATATCACTGACAAATAGAAATAAACTCAGTCATCGGAGCAGAATCCCTCCAGTAATCCTTAGTGGTTAGGTGTAACACCCAGAATACTGCTGTTGTATTGATTTACACTTATTATCAGAGATTATCATTGCATTTTGGGTGTAAAAAGTAAATGTCTAAACAAAAATAAACTCATGCCTTTATTTTTGCTCATGATTGTAAATGCATGTGTTTTTACACACCAGTATATTCAATAAATAATAATCTATGTTTTTCACTTTCTGGGACACAATAGGTTTAAGATACCAGAGAAAATAGACATGTTTGTTGAGAATCTAGCTGTTTCACAGGACATAATTACTTGTTCCACTTTATTTTCACTAAGGATAATTTAACAGTGGATGTATTCTCTCCTTTGTTATATGTATTCCTTGTCTTGGCAAAATAGTCAGCATCAAGCTCTTATAAAAAAAGAAAATGGAAAAAATATACTGCTACACACTGGAAAAAAAGAAAAAGTGAAGCGTAAAGACCAAGAAATTAAATAAATGAAAATGTCAAATGTAGTTTTACTGATACTTTGACCGATGTTTCCTCAGTCGTTATTAGTCTTTCACATACACCTGACAAACACCAACACCATCAACCTGGCCCCAAAGCAAACAGAGGGATAAACAAAGATGCATTTAAGTGAAGTTTTGGCAGAGAACCCATTTCCTTACTAATGCTGCCACCTGGTGGCCAAAGTTTGTAACAGCAGGTAAATACAGACTAACTGAAAAGTGTTATAATAAATGATCCCCGCACAATGTTACAGTACATTATGAACACAAATTAAAACCAATGCAAACAAACTAACACATTCAGTTGTTTCCTAACACTTTTCAATTATACTCCGTAAATCAAGGCGGGATTTTGTATTGACTAGATTAAGGAGATAATTTTACTGAGGTGCAGCCCACCAACAAAGTGATGTTACTGAAGAATTAACAGAAAAACCCAAATCCACAGAATGCATCTTTCAAAAGCATAAAATGCTTTTAATTCAAAGACATTTAAGACATTTACTGTAATTTTAATGAACTGCTGCTGATTTGTTTTATTCATCATCTACTTTTGTTGAACTTTATTTCATTTTTTTAAAAATCATACTTGTTTCCAAAGTTGCATATTCTGTAGTCATTCATCTTTACATGTTGCTAATTATCTGTTTTCAGTGTTTTTGTAATGTAACTGTCTCTCTCTCTCTAGATAAGGCTGATGGTTCGGCTTCTCAGATGCAGAAGTTATTGGCCGTTGTGACTGAGATCGACCTCCTCAACTACATCACCACACATGAGGAGCAGGATTCGGCCTCTCTGGAGTCCTCTCTCTTTTAACGTGGCCGGTGTCACTCTACTGATCAGTTGGCAACACAGAAGTACTGGCATTAAACCATAAATTATGTGTTTCACAGTTTTTACCCCTCAGCCAAGGGTTATTTTAATCGTTTTGTCGTCTGTCTGTCTGTCTGTCTAAGGACATTATCTGAAGAATGCATTGAGATATCTGCACCAAATTTATACAGTGGATGCATCTTGGCATGGAGCAGAAGCCTATTGAAAATGGGTGACCTTGACCTACTTTTTCAAGGTCAAATGGCAACATGTCTTTTCAACCACAAAACTGCATTATCTGAAGAATGCATTGAGATATCTGCACCACATTTTTACTGTGGGTGCATCTATGGAGCAGAAGCCTATTGAAAATAGCTCCATTCTGGCTGAGGGGTGTTTGTGCGCAGCACGTTATGTTTATCTTCAGTTAATGATATCTTTGCTGAAAAAGTCACTTTTTCTTCAGATGTGTCTGTGTTGATATGATAACCCTCAACTTCAACATCTAAGTCTTTATGAACATCTACATGATCAGTGAATTAAAAATGGGAAAATACCAGATTTTCGCCAGGGGAAAAAATGCAAAATACAAAGGATAATATTATAATAAATGGTGAAAAATAACTTAATAAAGGTTAAATAGAGAGAAAAATTCATTTGGGAATTACCACAAAAGCAGCACTGGGTCTTTATGGGTTAAATTGCATTTTAATAATCTGACCCAGAAACGTTAATGTCCGGTTATCCCGCACATGCGCAGTACACTGGAGGGCAAAAGCACCGCTCTCGCTAATAACAAAACATAGCTAAGCAACCACTGCTGTTGTTGTTTAAGAAACATCTGCTCAAAAAGGCAGAATCAAAGAGATACGTATGACTAGTTTAGATCATCTTTGAGCTGATGATCACGAAAGGTACAACACAAAGCTAACTATATTTAGCGAAAAGCTTCCTGACCCGTTTCAAATAGCTGACGAACTGTGGGTTGACGGTCCACAGAAATGGTCTCCAGTTCAATATGGGGACATCTATAAACACCTCATCAACACGCCAGGGGTTTACACCGCAGAGGCAATGAAGGCATAGAAGTCACTAGATTAGGGGTGTCCAAATCCGGTGCTTGAGGGCCGGTGTCATGCATGCTTTAGATATTTCCCTCTTCCAGCACACCTGGAAGCCATTACATCGTTATCAGGCCTCCGCAGAGCTTGGTGATGAGCTGATCATTAATTGAACCAGGTGTGCTGGAAGAGGGAAATATCTAA
>JAPQRQ010000015.1:14879115-14891713 GCA_037367365.1 Apogon talboti | reverse complement strand
TCATGTTTTTATGATAGTATTTTATATAAAAGATCTGAGTACAGGTCATATCCTCTAATGCTTCAACATATTAAACAGGACAAACATACCTTTGTTCTGTGTAATCACATCATCTCTGTCTGCAGCATCCATCATTTACACACATGAACACATTTCACTCAAGGGGAATGTCTGCAGAGTAAAAACCTGCACCGTCTTTTTTTTTTTTTTTTACATTTGATAATGCTTAAATGTGTGCAGTACAATCCATCTCCAGAATGTCCTGTTGACCTTACTGATTTTCTCCTCCCATACACACTTGATGACGTACTCCAGCTTTTGTCTCGAGTGTCGACGTCTGCGAATCTGCAGTGGATGAACATGTTGTTTTTGCATGTATCACTGTCATCTGCTCCTGCGTAGATGCAATCAGCATCAATGGGCCAATTTATGCAACAAATTACTCCCAGTATGTGACTGGTAATTATAAAGGGTGGATATGTTTGAAGATTAAGTATGACGCATGTTCAGACCTCACCGTCTTCAAAAAACCGAACGCAATTGCAAAATTACAGGTTAGTCATTTGCATCTGTGCTGAGGTTGATTGAAAAGCCCTTTAGAGCTGACCTCATTTCCACCAGCGATAGCGTTTAGCCCAGAGTGTTGTCAGAGTGTTGATGATATATAGAAAATCTTGATGTAACATATGATATAAAATTATAAGAAATTATATATTTCAGGCAATACATCTAAGCTTAGTCAATGCAAAAGAAAAAAAACAGACTCATTAGTGTCAGCTGCTCAGCTCACTCAGAAAAACTGAATGCATGTGTCTCCTAAATTTTCCAATATCAATTAATTAATTAATAATCAATTCATGTGCCAAATTACCCCCTCCTTAAGGTTTGGGACAGTATCCTAAAGCACCCCACAGATTTTTATTATTGGTTATATTTGTAATTATTTTCTAAGAGCATTTTTAAAGAATGAATACACGGTCTGGTTATTGCCATAAAACTAACAGATTGTAAACTCATTTTGGTGTTTTTTGCACAAGGAAATAACCAATTTTATTTTCTGAGTGACCTTTGCGCAGACCACTCTGATGGGAAAACCTTAAACATGTCTGCAGCTTTTAATTGCTTCTTCTGTCTTTTCCGTCTGAGTTATTCTGGTTACTTCCTCTGCTCCGTTTTGGTCACCAGCCCACAGTCCACCCACTAAACCTGACCTTTATGCTGTTTGACCACTTTACACACATTATTACTGTTCAAACCGCAGCCACATGTGTAAAAACCACAACTCTGTTTGGACTGACATATAGTTTACCAGAAGGCAAACACACGCTGAGAGACCATCCTCCCATATGTCATAACAAGTGTTGGAAAAAGTATTCAGATCCTCCTACTAATACAACCCTGAAAATACTAACAGTCGTGCACCCAAAACTTTACTGAAGTATTATCAGCCATTCATTGTGCAGTTGAAGGGGTTCTGTCATATCATCCTTCAGTTTATCACAAACATTCAACATCAACACAGCTGGAAATACAGAGTTTCACTGGATAACAAGAAAAAGTATATATTGTTGTATACTTTAAGTACTTGATTAGATTATTTGTAGTGTTCTATGTATATTTTTTAAGATGGTTTTATTTGTTTTTAGTGCAGTTGTATGATTGAAATTTCTATTTTCTGTAACTTCTGCTGCTGTCTGCCAGGACACTCTTGCAAAAGAGATTTTCAATCTCAGTGAGTCATTATTTCCAGGTTACATAAAAGGCAATTAATAAATAAACAATACAATGAAAAAGGTGGAAAAATAACTAAAGCTGTTAGAGAGAAAAATGTTTAATTTTCAACTGAGATAGTGAAGTAGAAGACTTTAAAAGTCACATAACATGGAAATGCTCATATAAAATACCTCAAATATACATTTAAGTACATATATTTAGATACATTCCACCATAGTCACACATAGGTTACGATGACGGTCTGTTTGAGGACATTTTTCTGCCTAATATGGTTGGAGAGTCTGGCCTGTGGAGGGCTGTGTTTATTGTTCCCTCCTTAATCGTCTGACTACCAATTGTTTACTTAAATACATTGGTATGTTTTTGTTGAATAGCCAAGAAATAATAAAGCCTTCTCATATTCATCACCTTTCTGAGTGCCTCTTCCTGAACAACATTCAATGGGTAAGATGTCATACTGGAGGAACACTTTTTTTTGTTTTTTTTTTACACTTTCTCACTCTGTGCAAACTGTTTCATTTGTTTCTTCCTTCTTTTCACTGATGCTTCAGATCATCCATCCCCTAAGATTTGTTTGTGATCAGCACATGTCAAAAAGAGTCAATAAATGTCTCTAATTTCACAGGGTTTTATCAGTTTCCAGTTCTGAAGTCAGGTGCACAGGAGTGTTTAACCAGAGTCACAGTGCCACCTCAACATCATCCTCCAAATATCTGAAAGTGATGTTTATATTATATATTATATATTATATATACAGACCTGATGATGTCTCTGCACATGTGAAGATAAAGGCCTTCGACTGAGATTGTTGTTGGATGATCCTGCTGATGCAGAGACACAGACAGGCCTAAAATAAAATCAGTTTTATACTGATCTGAGTGCCTGGAGAAAAAATGTAATGCTAGAATTTCAAAAAACGTATAAGACTTAATTACTTTGGTGACTTTGGGATAAAATAATTAGTCAGAATCTGCGTTTATAGTAACTTGCGTTTGTAATAAATGAGGATCTGATCTGCTCCAAACTTTATGAAACTAAAAAATCAGCTTGTGGTCCATGTTCTTAACCATCTTTGGCAGCACTACAGCGGTCCTACTTCTCCATTTTACATTAGATTGAGGGTAGACTGGACATCACAGTGACTCACTACTGACTCTAGTGGTAGAAAGTGGTACAACATGACAGACCTGCACTGGGATAGCTGGTTATCATTCTAACTGTTGTAGATATATGTGCAACACAACACAGCAACAGCTTTGCCATCTTTTTTCATTTTTTAATGTTTCTGATGAATGATTAATAGGTGGATGTCAACCGCTGTTGTTCTGAACTCTGTGTAAGGAAAGCATGGATCAGGAGGAAATACGTAATGCATACACACACACACTCACACACAGACGCACAAGACAAACCGGTGTGAATGACATGTCTCTTTCTAAGTGGCACAAATTGAACCCTGTCCGTTTCCGAGCAGTTGCACAGCTACAGGCAGTGACGGAGGCTCGTCGTCACTGGACCGTTGCCTGTGGTTGTGTCACCCGGTTGGATGCAGGCCTCTTGTCCCTCGATGCCAGGACCAGAGTCAGTAACAGCCCTGCTGCTGTGGCCCATCTCACCTCCCAGCGGGCATTATCTAACTCGCTGGAGTGGAGTCACTGGGTCACGACACCTGCAGCCACAAACCCTCACCTAGAAAGTTGCACTTGCGTCATTGCTCCAAATGGTTGGAGCTCTGAGTTATTACCGCTGCTATTCCTCTCTGTCAGATCAATAGGGGTGAAACTAGCACAGCTGTTTTATGTAATTGGATTTAATGATAAAGAATACACAAGGATGGATGCTATCCGACTGTATGTCTGCAATAATACCTCTGTTCTGCCCTAAAGTCCCCACAGGTTTGTTGATTCTGTATAAAAAAGGTTCAAAAGCTCAGAGCAAAATTCAGCCAGGACTTAAAACTGCACAGTGTAAACAAATTGTGAGATGAAAATCTTAAAAAGAAGAAATGTGTTCCAGATGGAGCCAGTGACGTTTTTCCTGTGCTCACTACTATAGATGTATGAATGTGTTGGTTTTTCAAAGAAGCGCGGTGGGTCATCGTCACGCTCAGGGGCATCATTAAGAGAACAGAGACCCCCGAAGACTTCAAAAGATGTTTGTTATGAAAGGGTCCCTGATGGACTATTATGTTACCTCTTTTTGCAACAAGAATAGTTCAGTTCAAGGCTCACAATGTGAAACCTATTCTTTTTTTTTTTTTTTTTTTTTCTGAATACATGTATAATAACAAAGCACATGCTCTGACGTGTGTGGAGACAGAAGAAATGTTTGAGTAGTTTATACTTGAAATTTTCCAGAACCTAATATCAAGTTTCACATTTGACAAAACATTTTGTGTTCACAGTGGAGCTGTTGGATGTCTGGGGTTTCCAGTCACTTATCTAATCTTCTCTCTCTTTTGTCAAATGACAAACTGATAAGATGATGTTCTGATTAAATCTATTCATGCTTCATAATTCATTCTCAGCAGCTTGAAAATGATTTTTTTTTTTTATTTTGGGTTTTGACCCATAGTAAATTCTAGTATTTTTATTTGGCTTTCAGATCTAAAAATGACACGTTAAATGTAAGAAACTCAATAAAGAAAAAAAAAAGTCATTAATTTATGTGTGTGTGTGTGTGTGTGTGTGTGTGTGAGTGTGTTTAGACATGAATTACAGATCAATCACAATAAGTTTTAGCTGTTTTCAGAAAAGGTCATTAAATTGATTCTAGGTAGTGAAAGTGAAACAACCCCAAAGACTTGATGTTCTCACTTTGTTCCAATCTGTTACAAAACTCCCACCATCTGGGGGTGGGGGTATCAGATTAAGAAATGACTTTTTCTTTAACCGCCTAGAGAAATCTATCTGTGTAATTGCACCTGGTGAAGGTCAGACCTATCTCAGAGCGACTCTCGATCCCTGCTCAGATAGTGTGGCTTGTTTTCTGAAAAGGAGTGCAGGAGTTAATCCTGATAGGAAATGCCTCTTTAGCCAACAGGAACACAGCACAATGGAGAACATTGTGAGGAATCACAGGGTTTTTATGAGCGTATGAAGAGGGAGCAGAAGGCAGCACAGAGAGAGAGAGAGAAAACATGTCCTGGTTTTAATTTTCTCATTTTGCGTCATTCCTCCGTCAAAACTTATAAATCACAAGTGTGTCATCCTAGGAAATGACAGAGACCCCTGCCCTTGCCTTCCCTCCTGTCTGCTTCAGGCCCTCTCTAAGTTTTAGCATAATTTCCCTACGGTTTTAGAAGCCAACAAACAAATAACTTAGGTAATTTTGCTCTCATCCTCGCCGAATACAGACATGGAAAGAATATGCGAGTGACCTACTGACAAAATGAAAGGAGGGCAAAAACATTTGTGTCTTGCGTCACACACCAGCCCCTGAGGGGGAGCACAGCAGTTTGAAACTAACCTTTGCATATTTTGGGAGGGGAAAGGGATAAAGTGTTTTCAGTCTAAAATGTTTATGTGTTTCCCATGTTTTCTTACGGCATCCCTTTGGACAGGCTGAATGATGGATCTCTGTTTCTCTAAAGATGTAGGGTTGTTTTATACACATACAGACAAATGAATAATTCAACGCAGGGATGTTTATTTATGTGGTGCATTTTATACATAATAGCAATACTGTGTTTTTTACAGGAACAAAAAAATCCAAAGGAAAAGAAAATCCTTAAACAAATGAAAGATGGAAAGTATAGTTAAAACACGGTGCAAACACAGTGCAAGATACATAAATCTGCAATGAAAGGAGCTAATTTAATATATAAAGGGGGTTTCTGAGTTTATTGTATTGTCAGTCCTCACAAGTCCTTGTAAACACGGTACACTGGGGGAATTTCTCCAAATTTGGCAAAATCATTCACCTGACTTGAAGACGAACTGGTTTAAAGTCAACAGTCTAAGTCAAGTAATAATGTCTTGCATCCAAAAGGTCAAATTGACAGGGACCATACACTGTCCATTATCCAACACTGTACTCCTCTCTAAGTGAAGACAATGTGTTTTTTAATTAGATTTCTGAACAAATGTAAAAAGTGTTACCTGATAACTTCAGTTTCAGCATAAAATAATTCTCATTAAAGTCTTTCAGCATCTCCACTACAAACACATGCAATTCTACGTGTGGCCTTTAGCTCCGATGACAGGAAGCATTCACTGTGGCACCATTTATGTCACACAGTTCTTATGCAATGTCACAACAAATGTCACAACATTTATTTCAATCAGCGTTGATTAATTTTCCACCAAAATCTTGTATTGACGATGAAGGAGTCTGACCAGCACGTAAAGTCTACGCCATCACAGCCCAAAGGTTCTCACTGGGGTTCAGGTCTGGACTCTGTGGAAATGACGCCTCATCCTCCCTGAGCCACTCTTTCACAATCTGATCCTGATAAATCCTGGTGTTGTCAGCTTGGAACATGTCTGTGTCACCAGAGAAGAAAAAAAAAATCCACTGATGTGCAGACCTGGTCATTCAGTACGTTCAGGTTCAGCTGACCTCATGACACATACCGTTGTTGAACCTAGACCTGACCAACTGAATCAACCCCAGATTATAACACTGCCCACACAGGCTTGCACTATAGGCACTAGGCATGATGGGTAATTACTTCATCCACCTCTCTGGAACAGGGCCAGTCTGGACTCATAAGACCACATGACCTTTTTCCATTAAAACACATTCCAATCTTTATGCTCTCTATTAAACTGATGGTTGTTTAAGAAATGAGAAACTACTCACTGCATCAGTTAAAGGGTTAAAAAACTTGTTACAGCTGAAGCAATAATAATCACTGCAGTAATTATCCAATGGAAAGATCTGAACTATACTTTGGACTGTATTTGTAATATGAGTCTGGAAAAACGTGGATACCAGTTGGCAGCCAAGTGTGAGGTGATAATAATGACAACAGAGTGATAAGAGCCTCAAGTGGGGAGTACATAAACACTACCGACAAGGCCAAAATATATTGGCAGCAACACAAACAGGCCCTTCTACTTAAATATAATTTGCCAATGAAAGTGTTTGAAACTTATAAAATGCTTATGATTGTTCTTCAGTGGACATCGGTGACACATGTAATAAATAAATGAGCTACTCTATTACTGTCACCCATGTCAGTGGAGTTACTATTCCTTAAAGTGCACCTGTACTGGTCATGCTTACATTAATTATGCTTTGTGTATTACTTAAAAAAATCACCATAAATGCACCACACTGGACCTTTTTATTAAGTGAATTACAGGCAGGGGCAGAAGTGGGGAGCCAGCCGGAAGCGACGTACCCACGTTGGTTCCGGGTGATCAAGTGCGAGTAAACTAGCAGCAGTCAGTGAGCGAGATTGAGTGGAAAGCACGTGTTAGCGCTTGTTGTTTGTGCAGCTGTAAGGTTTACACTCGGCCATTGTCTTTGAGACGCGACCCCGCATTGGGTGATAATGTGTCATCTTAGACTGGTGTCTGCTGCACAGGGTCAGTGACCAGTCCACTGCAGCCCAGGTAATCAGATAGATTAATGCATCTGTGTCACTACTGGTGCTGCAACAGCCCATGAAGGACGCAACATGTCTCTGACCATGCCTGACTGACAGAGCAGTGATTTAAACCTGTGTGTACTTGACAACAGGCTATAATACCAGACAGAACCTATAGTATTATACATGATCTTTTGAAATAGCTGACAAAACACACCATGACCTAAGGAAGATCTTCCTGTTTCTTGTGGCCACCATAGTGCACGGTGGCGTTATTCAGCTGCTTGTAATTTGCAACTTCACTGCTAGATGTCCCCAAACATCCCATACTGAACGTTAAAAAAAACGCCCTCTTACAGCCCTAGATGGAAACAAAGACAGCAGACTCATAAATGAATGTGTGCAAAACAGCAGCTGCAGCTGAATCTGCCCTCAGACTGTGGCTGAACTGAAGTGCACTCAGATTTGTTTTGCACTCACTAAAGCAATTTACGTACAGTACTTCCACTAGTCTCAATGAGACTTCTGTTTTAATGTGCCCCTTTAATTTGCTCTGGCCCTGTGGTATAAACCAGTATTAACAGAAGCTTTGTAAACCACAAAGGGGAACTGGTCGAGCACACACACACACACACACACACACACACACACCCGAACTGTTGATGCAAGTTGAGGCTAAGCACATTTGGTCGGTAAAAAATCAACAGACAGATAAAAATCTGCATGTGAAAATGATGGGTGGATACCTTCAAGGCAGGTTCTGTTAGTTAATCATCTAATACTCAAAGTTTAAGGAAACGGTTACTGGGACACAGAACTACAAGTGCAACAGATCGCCGGCTCACAGAAACACACATTCACCAACACAAATCCAGTCGTGCCTCTGAGAGGAGTTTGACGCTGATGTGCAGTGAAAGGTAGAGGTGGTGCATTAGAGCTGCTGTGAGTCAGGCTGCGCTGCCGTGTCAGCTCGTCCAGACAGACACTGCTCTCAGGCTGTGTGTAGGTGTCTCTCAGGGGACAGTCGGGGTTTTCTGTTATGAAACCAGAGTTCAGAGCGGCTGTAGCTGCACCAGTGTTTCAATACTTCATGACATGCAAGGGCTGCCTGCCTGCTAACACACTGTAGCACTTGAAATGAGGGTCACTGTGCTCCAGCAAAGAAAAGAGCTTTAAATCAAACATCCATTATCAGATTAACTCGGTGTCACTGTTGTATGAGGGACTTACTTTGTTGTATTTTCACTGGAAGTATCGCAGTATCGTATATAAACATTGAGGTTAGGGGGTGTGTTTAAAATAAACCTAGCCGTACTATAATAATAATTTTGCGGATATAACTTGTTTAACTGTGTGGTGAAAATGATGAAGAAGTATACAACATTTATTTGATAAAGTAGGAAAGTAAAAATTAAACCATAATTTATGATATCATTTCATATATTAAATTTAGAGCATGAATGAAATTAATGAATGACTACATTTTTGACCTAGTTTTAACAATAAAATGGAGTGATCCAAGTATTTATAAAAAAATAATAGAAATTAAAATAAAGGTTAGTGATGATCAAAAAGGTACATTTGCAATTCTGAAAATATTATTATTGTAAAGATATTGGTAGTATAAATCAGTAGGACCACTTTTGACCTATCAATCACAATGTTAAACTTCTGCATGCAGTCTAATAAGTTGTTCACATTATTAATATACAGCGCTGTGAACTATTGAGAACTACCATGGATGAGCGTAGATTTTTGTGTATTTGTTCCGTATTTTTGACTGACTTTTCCAGATCTCCTTCAGATCTCCTTCAGTTACAGAATGAGTCAACGCTGCTGTTTATTCGTGTTGTTGTTGACTGCAGTGGACTTCATTATGCCCATTAGCATTCACCGTGTCAGCAGTGTTTCATGGCTCCAGTGGCTCCTCCGCTGGTCTCAAACCTCATTCAGTGTGGCTTTGTGCTCACCACTGCCTCTGTGTGACCTTGCATAACACAGACTTACGTAACTGTTACACTCTGTGTCTGCACATAGGTGTAATATGACCTCTAACACAGGAGTCTATAAGCTCTGTATAGTGTGTAAATGGGGTCACTCTTCAGCATGCGTTACCTCTCACACAGCCATTATCAAACACGAGTTACCATCCAATAGTGGACACCATTATGACTCAATACTATACTATACTCTATACTATACTAATACTATACTTGTGCACACACTAAAGGTGTCGATTTTATGCAGCGTTATCCTCCTATTCCACTGCATTTTACTCCATTTCATTTGTCTAATAGCATTATTTACTTTTCAGGATGTAATCTCCCTTCTGCCCAGTGAAAACCATGTGTTAATCCTAAGTCCTTTGTGATGACCTGAAAGATGAAATGTCCCTTATTGAATTAGAAAATTCTCTTCCCTCTTAAGCTAAACAAAGACCTTAAAAATCCTCTTGGATTAGCTGGAAAATGCACTGTGTCAAAGCTGCATAAATAACAATTTTTTTTCTGAGCTCATAAAAACAAATGCACGGTTCTTTGAGGACAATGATGCTAAAAACGTGATGATCTCATAAACCATGATGCATTGCTAGATTTAAGTACCAACAGCACAAATGTATGAGTAGTTAAACTGAAGTCAGCTTTAGAAATCTGCAGGAATATAATGGGACATAGCTATACATTAATAGAGTCAAAATGGATCCAAAAACATTATATTTAATACTAATACAGGGACCATTTTACTGCTCAGTGATAACTTTTCATACTTTAAGCACATTTTGCTAATAATACTCTCACTTTCACCTGAGATTTGGAGTGCAACTTACACTCTTTTCTTTATCACACTATTGATTAAATCTTAGTTTGGAGAACTGAATATTTTTTAATCAATAATATAAATACAGATTTTATGAATGCTTTTCTATAATTGTTTTATAGATCCTATATTCTCTTCAGTTTATTTGTTCATCATATTCTAATTTATTTTCCTCTGTAAGTTCCATTTATTGAATGTATGTAAGGCATATGAACTGCCTTTGTGTATAAAATGTGCTGCATAAATAGACTTGCATTGCAGAACCTTTACTTGAAGTATTCAGTGTGGTGTAGTTTTTTTCTGCTTAAGTAAAGGATCTGAATACGTCCTCCACTTGTTATTTGTTGGATGTGGATGCATCTTTAAATAATAAGTGGAAAGTATTAGTCAAAAGGCTCTAAGGACAGTTTATACATGCAAAAGGCAGAACATTAATTAAAGCGCAGGGGTGTTTTGGTAGCGAACATTTATATATGTGTGTGTGTGAGTTTGTGGAGACGATGGGATAAAATGCATCTTGTTGTTGTGACTCAGGAGCTTTTCCATTCTGGGAGTCCCCGTCATCCTATCTGGTTTTATCATCTCTTACGTCAGTGCTTCCAGACTGTCACTAAGTGAAAAGGGTTTTCCCACTCAGTGCCCTCTGAGAGCTACTGCCAGCAATGGTTCATTATTATAGACCCTGCACTTTTACGGGCTGCTGCTTTTCTGTACTGGCTTCTGAGGAAACTTCTCTGGAAATAGTGAATCCACTTCCTGAGTATTACTCCCTGTCTTCTTTGTTAGGCTTCTGCCATCTTTCAAACAGGTGTTTTTCCAGTGAAACTAATCAGAATTTTTTCCTCTTGCTAAAATGACGTTAACAGGATGTGTGCTCACTTCCTTTGAACACAGTGCATGTTCCTGTCATTTGACTTGAGGTCATGCAGTAACTTTGTACAACAGAGACGGGAAATAAAATGAGCAACTTGGGACTTTGAGCTGGTTCTGGAGTGAAAAAAAATGTAAAGAGCTGTAGGTTGAAGGTCCAGAAAGTGATAGACAAATAGTTTTTTTTTTTTAAAAGCAGCTGTATGCACAGTCGTGCGTAAAACACCAGCATAAGAAATAACAGAGCACCAAATTTCTAAAAGAGGTTGCTAATTACCTCGACAAATTCAGCAGAGCCTCATGACTGCTGAGCTGGAACAAAATATGCGCTTCTTGCCTCAAACAATTAACTCCACTAATGCTAACCCTTGCTCCCTTGCTCCTTTACTCAGCCCCTCATTTCCATGCCCTGTGAAAACACACATGACCCACTTATAAAAGCCCATTCAGACCACACATAAACACACAAGTCTTGTGTAACGACACAATAGTTGTGAGAGATGAATGCTAGACTTTTTCGCAACTTACTGTCCGTTTATTTAAAAAAAAAAAATAAAAAATTCTTTATTTATTTTTAACTTACTGTCCATTCAATACATTGTGTGGTTGAAGTCGCTGACGTCTGTGCCGATGACTTCATGTGTCCGCTGTAGCCGGCGGAGGTGACAGACAGACAGACAGGAGGACAGACGGGTGACACAGATAAACAAGCTGCAAACAGACATAGCGGAAGGCAGAAGTCAGGGATTGTGAAGAGTGAGTGAGGCAGCTGTTCTGACCTATAACCTGCAGCAAAAAAAACCTGACAGTTTACATGCACGTTAACGCTGTCTAAGGCAAATGCTCATTGATGTGTTATGTTTTTATGTACCATCACATGGCTAATTAGCTGCAGACATTTTTCTTCAGAGATGCACACACGGGCCGCATGAGGATGAGGGGAAAGGTTGACGTTGTATGAGTTCACATCGCATATTTGAACTCTATTAAAGCTACAGCAGGGAGGAAAAAAAAAACAAGCACCAGATTCTATAAACACAGTCCGTCGTCTGGCAGCTCTCTGCTCTGTGGCCCTGCACTACAGCTTAGGACGTGATTATCAGACCACCTGTGGGTTTTTTCAAGGTTATCCTTATCTGTGTGTTATGGTCAGTACTGATGGCTGTACAATTCACATTTACCACAAGTGTTGACTTTTCAGTGCTTTGTCATAGTGGTTCAGTAATTATTTCCAAAGCTGTAGAAGATAAACCAGGCCAATTTTGGATGTGATTTTTTCCCCCTCCCATCAATCAGGAGAGCTGAACTAATTTGATTATTTGATTATGGCCCCATCGTGAGATGGACTTACTGAGATTAGCTGATGGATCTTGAATTGATTGAAGTTTTAATCATCATGTTTGATATTAATCAGGAAGATTCTGATTGAAAGCCTGAAAGAGCCAATGACCTGCCTAAGATGGTGTGTAACATTATCTTGTAGCTTGAATTTGTAATTAACAAACAATGAACTGGAAAAAACTAAAATTCAGCAAAAGTTTCATCCCATCCTGTGAAGGACAAAAAAACATCTATCTATCTATCTATCTATCTATCTATCTATCTATCTATCTATCTATCTATCTATCTATCTATCTATCT
>JAPQRQ010000015.1:14851472-14863832 GCA_037367365.1 Apogon talboti | reverse complement strand
TAGCGTGACCCCCTGACCCCATCACAGGTCAGAGGTCACGCTAACCCTAACCCTAACCCTAACCCTAACCCTAACCCGTGGAGCATATAAGGGCAAAAGTTCGCTTGATCTTGATTTTCAAACAGGTAGAAACATCTGACATGTTGAATGAAACCTGGTATGAAACATCAAAATATTAATGCAATAGCTCTCATATTGTCTGAATAAAAGGGTTGTAGACATGCTAAGTGTAAAGGGAGGTCACATTAAATTCTATCTATGATTTATAGACGTGTTTGTTTTTTTTATGAAACTTTTGTTTTTACTGCTGTACATACTTCACATATATCCAGATTGTATCTTACAAACTGAGAAACTGAAAAATGCATGTTAATTCTAACTTTACTAAACCAACAAACCTGATATTGGCCTGAGACTTTTTGCACAGTACTATATATCCATGTATTTATGATAATGTATTACAAATAGTGCTTAGGAAGATATGAGTGATGTGGTCTATTTCAGGAAAACCACTGCCACAGTCACGTAGTTTTGTATGTGTAATTTGCTTTTAACAACAAACATGGGTAGAAGTGTATGTTAAAAGTTTAAAGACAAAACCAAAAAAAAAAAAACACCATGTTTAGGAAGTGAACTTTATTTAAATAAATAGCCACATAAATAAACAATCTTTCACAAACCAACAGCTGTTTCCTTTCTCTTTCTGTGATCCCTCCACACACACACACACACACACACACTTGCACACACATACATACACACACATACAGACAAACGCACTAACATGCATATACTCACGCAGTCAAGTAACAAATCAGAAAAAAACATGAAATACTTCGTATTATAAAGTATATCAAAAGGGTCATCTTGCAGATTTCATCAAGAGCCTTAGTGTTTCAATAGTTTTGTGAAGTTTCTTTTCGACATGAGAAACAAACAAAATCAGTAATAAGAAATATGGGTAAAGTGCAATTCTTGCTTTTGTTTACAGAGCAAGTTAAAAAGTCAAAGATATCAAAAGGGGCCACTAGCAGAGCCATTCATCTTTCTCTCATTCTTACTTCAGCGTAGGAGTCGGAGATGTCGACCTCAGCTCGTATTTTTGTTCAGACAAAGGCACAAGTGTTGGTAGTGAGTGCAATCAACAAAAATTCTGGTGGATAGAATTATAAACACTGCATGTTTCCAAGACAGAACTGGGTTTGGAAAAACACTGCTGCTCTATAACCACTGGGTGTTTCACAGGTACGAGAAAACTAACTACGCTTACAGTATTACTTATCTCTTGCAGTTTTCTTATATATTCAGAGAACTGACTGGACATACACATCAGTTCTTTGCGGGAAATTTTTACCTATTTCTACCCACTGTTCAACTGTTCAACTTCCAACACATTATGGTATTGCTATGTTCTGACTCTTTTCTTTGTTCTTTTTTCATTTTTCTAGAAAAGTACAAAAATGAATACCACCATGGTCCTGACAGTATTAACTAAAACTGTTACGACATATGTAGCATTAGGATTTGGTGGCAGCAGGAGTTTTCTCACAGCAAAAGCTTAAGAGATCATGGGAAAATGCTAGCAAACCACCACACTGCTACATCTAAAGACAGCATTTGCGAAAAATCAGTAGTGTATCTGTGATAGATCAGCCATCTCCTGTGATGCTCATTCTTTGGTAAAACCCAAATCCTTGTAGCTAAACAACTACAAGCATGCTGTGTGAAAAGGCAGCATTTTGACATGCCTTTCTCCTCAGTTTCTACAGTGTCATTTTATCTTCTTATATAACCAGTACCTGTTCTAGTCAGCTAACTAACCTAGAAAAACAGACAAATGGAAGTAATAACTAAAAAGCCTCAGGCAAAGATTAATATAAGTCATAACCACCCTATGCAGATCCTCAGCTTTGTGTTTCCTTTGTATTTCAATGTGAAATATTGCACTGCTCCCAGTCTTTGTTCTGTCCTTATGAAAAGTGTCTTACTCCAGACAATGTGTATGTTAGTAGTTTTTATAGGTTTTCGCTCTATCCAAATTCTGGTCTTGTTGCCTGAGGAGGTAGAAAAATGTCTAACAGGAAGGTACTTGCTTAAAAAAGGGAATATGGATTGATGTGTCCACATGTGTAAAGGTGCTACTGAGCTGACTGATGTACCTTTTGTGCTTCTGCTCAATAAGACGGACACTACCTTCCTTCAGTTTTGGCTGATGAGGAGTCTTCTTGCAGCTTGAGGTAAAAGCAGCATTTGCGTAGCTATCGTTTTGCACAGAAAAGAATCACAGTTTCAGTACAATATCGACTCCTTCAGTGAATGTGTGTACATAAGCTTAGAGCACTAAACTGCATGTTCATTGCACTGCTACAGAGAAACGTCTCTTTAGAAAGGCGAAAAAGGGAGAAAAAAGTCAAGAAATAATATGAAAAAGAATCATTTTGGTCTTGTGTCTAGTTCTGTCAAAACAGGGAGAACAGGAAATGACACCAAAAACGCAAAAAGTGACTAAAAAATAAAGAGGAAGATGAAGTCTTCCTCTTTTGAAACAATACAAAAAAGATAAGTTAGACAGCATCAAAACGTGTGAGACATAAATGTATCGGTTGTCAGCTCATTTCAGTCTCTGGTAGCATCAATGAGCTGAATGAGAATCTTTTCAGTCTGTTATTGCTTCTCTGGCCATCTGAAGCAGATTTACTGTGCCCTCCAGAGTTTGGTTATTGCTTTAGTCTTTAGCTTATATGATATTAACACATCATGCACATGTGTGTGCTCAGAATCTCACATGTACCCCATGTTTTTCCATGAAGTGTACGATTTGCTGCTTGCTCTTAGTTCGCCGTCACTTTTTGCAATTCACTGGTCTTGATGTTTTATTTCACCATCACACAGCTACTCAGCTGCTGTTGCTGTCCAGCCAGACTCAACTCCTGCATGTCAGGATCTGTGCTGGAAGCCGAGCCAATGCTCCACATCCCTGGTTTGGACCGGACGGGGAAGCTGCCTATTGTAGTAGTAGTATTAGGCTGCTGTTGGAGGCCGGTGTGGATGGGAGGGTGGGGCTGCTGGCTGATGTGCAGACGCGCCTCAAGAAGGTAAGCAGCAGAAGCCACAGGGGACAGAGAACAGGAGTAACCAGATGAGGAGGATGAGGAGCAGCTGGCTGAGGAAGTCTCGAGGGCTTGTGTCCAGGGGCCGTGCTGCAGACCCACTGAAGCTTGTTGAGGTGGCAGGGAGTGCTGGGCTTGGCTCTGTAGGACGGAGGAGGCGGGGGCGTCAAACATGGAGGAAGATGCAAATACATTTGAAGGTGGAGGGGAGGAGGACTGCTGCTGGGCCAGATAGAGGAGGGGGTTCTGGGTTGGACCGGTCTGTGCGGATTGGATCTGAGGCTGGGGCTGATGCTGAATCTGTAGCATTCTGGAAAAAAAAAAAAAGAAGCACAAGATCAGACTATGTATCTACCGCCACATGCTGTTTGAATAAATGGATGTAGCCACTGTGACGTCACCCACTGGTTTGTGAATTAATGTCTTGCAGCCTCAGATTGGAATTTTTTCTGTCACTATCTTGTGTTTGGGAGTCAAACATGACCATATCTGAACGTGAATGAAATGTAAACCAACTTAACACCACTGGTAATTTCCAAAAAAAGAGAGTGTAATGCTAAGACGTCTATCTTCAAATACACCACTTACAAGAGGCTTAAATAAAGTGAATCCTACCAGAATGACTCCTGGAGGTAAATAAATGGTAAAGTATCTTTAAGAAGAAGTTGATGCTTTTTGAGTAGTAGCTGGTCATAAATGGTATCACAGTCTTATTCTAATACTTTAAGATACTGTACTTGTGTATTAGCTCCCATTTAAAGCCATGGTGGGTGCCTTTTAGTATCTATGTGATTCAATGTGTGGAAGATGAAAACGGCATCCTTTGTAACAGTGTCTCACCGCTGCTGGTGTAGCACCTCCTCTAGCATGCTGCGGTGCTCTGAGAGAGCTGGACCCAATGACCCGCGGCTGCCGCGGTTACAAGAGGGCGGAGGAACCACCTGCCTCGTCAGACCCTTGATCTTGTTTAATCCCAGAAGCCCTTTAGTGCGTGTGTTTTTCCTCAGCTGCTGACGGAAGGCTTTGAGGCCTGTGGGAAAGTACGGAAAAGCGTTACACCCTTTGATCTGCCGGCGGTGACACTGTAGAAATGAGAACGAAGTGGATAAATGACACTGGGTTTTATGATCCTGCTTTCGTACCTTGCGTAAGGGAAGTGTCAGAAGCTCTGCGACCCTCCTGGAAGCTGGCAGGTAGGCTTCCCTGGGTCTGAGGGAGGAGGTGGGACGAGAGAGCGAGAGGAGCTCTGGCAGGCAGCAAGGCTCCACTTTCAGCCCCAGAGGTCAGAAGGGTTGTCATATCACCTGCTCCAGCCTGCAAAGCTGGGGTGTGACTGGATGAGGACTTTAGACAGCTGTCAGAAGAGGCACCATCTGAGGGACTGACCACAATACCTACAGGAACCAGACAGGGATTAATTACTCTCTTTACATCTGATCAAGTTTTAGGTATGTGGGGGTCCAGTGTGTTTCTGGCATACTAACATGGAGGGTTGCACTGGTGGAAACGAGCTGACACCTCCGCCAGTGTGTGTCTGCGGGAGGTGGTTGTGGGAGGGAGCAGGGGTCCGAGAGACTGCGTTGCTTCTTCCTCCTCCAGGTCCCTTGGTCGCACCTCTTCACTTATGCTGGTCTCCAGCAGGCTGTTGGGTGAAATGGAGCGGTTCCACAGCAGTCTGTTCAGGCTGGCCTCCACTGGAAACACCACACGCTGGAGGGAGGAGGAAGTGGGCTATTAAAGCCACTGATTGACAGAAGACATGTGTGGTTGCACCATTATTTTTTGGTCTGTTAAGCCCAATTCAGACCAGTGATTCACGATGAGACAACAGATTTAAGACACTATAGGGAAAAATTGTAGCAGAATGAACTGGCTCAACTCAGCTTGATTTAAGAGGGTTGTGTTTTATGTGTTAAATGTGTTTCCTTTGCCACATCAACACCACTAATTGACACAATTGACAGGAATAGATGCGAGAAACTTATTGTCATTATTATTCACTG
The DNA here is from genome assembly GCA_037367365.1 of Apogon talboti. Classification (NCBI taxonomy): domain Eukaryota; kingdom Metazoa; phylum Chordata; class Actinopteri; order Kurtiformes; family Apogonidae; genus Apogon; species Apogon talboti. Next base: position 14,858,719 of record JAPQRQ010000015.1, on the reverse strand, counting down.
GTTAATCAAAACTACGAATGCAACTGTAGTAAATAACTCCCTATTACTACCATTAATCATATTTTAAAATCCTACAAATGTTATCTAGCTACAAGATCAGTCTCAAAAGTTATAGCAAATTGTGTTTACCTGAAACAATCCACCTTGATCATACTCCATCTCAGGATACACAGGAGGGTTGGTTTTGACCGGGATTGAAAATGCAGTTGTCCTGAAGCTGTCGGTGGATTCCATGATCACCTAGAAGAGAGGAGAAAACCCTTCAGTCTTTTTTTTTAAGATTACAGATTACATCAGGACATGGGTGGAGTTGTGTGGAGTGCTCACCTCAGGGCTAGAGGAGTCAGAGGTGCTCCGAGGTCTCTGGCTCCAGTTTCCACACTGGCGGCTGAGCTGCTGGGCACGATGCTCTCGGACTCTTTCCAGCAATAGGTAGTAGATTGCAGAAAAGTGATTGTAGCTGCTGCTCTGCAAAGACTGAGGAAAAAGCAGTTTATGAGTGATCGGGTAGCTTTGTTTATCTAGAATCATCTTACGTCATCTCTGCCTCCTCCTCCCTCTTTTGTTTGAATGAAAGCTTTGTGTTCGTTGAGCCAACATACCCATTAGATATAATCAAGTTGGAAACCACAGAGCATTCCTCTCTATCTTCAACTACCCCCTCTGTGAATCCACTTTTATTTTTTTTTATTTTTTCATTTTTATTTACCTCAATAGTCCTCTGGCGGTCAATACCCAGCGTATTCATGATGCCCAGCACAGGTTCGCTATAGTCCCCCAGGTTTGAGTTGTACTCTGTCAAGGAGTGACTGAGGGTCTGGTGGGCAGCTGTTGGATCTGCCAGCATCCACCGGTGCTGCTTGATCTGGGCCACAGTGATCCTCTTGGCTGGATCCACCACCAACATCTTGCGGATCAGGTTTTCACAGTCTGATACATATAGACAAAGATTCAGGTTCTGAGCATGCTCTCCAGATTTCAGCAGAACTTGTCATGCACAAGTTGTGTTTGGTTTTTAGAATATTGGGTACCTTGGGACATGAAGAAAGGGATTCTGAAACGTCCCTCGGTGACTCTCTGTCGGAGAGCAGGAAGGCTGGGACCATCAAATGGAAGAGAGCCACATACGAGAACATAAAGCACCACGCCAAGGCTCTGTGAAGAAAAGTGTGTAAAAAGGACAGTTAGGAATGCTGTGACCTGCTTTCATTTTAATGAATCTGTCTGTAGTTTGCTTGTGTGAGCTTACCCAAATGTCCAACTGTGGCCCCTCATACTCTTTCCCTTCAAATACTTCAGGAGCAGCGTAAGGTGGGCTCCCACACCACGTAGACAGAGGCTCCCCTGCATTGTAGAAGTTTCCAAATCCAAAGTCTATGAGAAAAAAAAAAAAAAAAAAAACAGAAAAAATGCAAGTGTTATAAAACCATGCTGTTTTGCATTCCATATGAAGAGCCTGAGGCGCTGTTTAACCACTCTGTTTTATGTAATGTTTAAAGACATTCATTGAGCAGATAATATCAAGCTAAAATTAATTCATGTCACACAAACAAGTGTAGAGACTGAGGCAAGACTCCATGATATTTCCTCATGCCTGAGCTTCTGTGTGCTAAAGTGATTTCCTCTAGTTAGTGTTAAGTCTTGGTAATATGAGTGCATTATGCACAGTTAATTAGCACAAAGCCAGCGATTTAATTAGAATAATCCCAAAGACACAAACAGTTTCTTCAGGCGAAACAAAGGGAGAGTGCAGAAAAACATAGCGACAAAATAAGTATTAAATGAATTAACATTTAATTCCACGTTAAAACTCTAATTGTGCAGCAGCAGTTTTTTTTCCATTTTATCACAGTTTTTTTTTTTTTACACTTACCAGCTAGTTTGATGTTCATGTTGGCATCCAGCAGCAGGTTCTCAGTTTTAAGGTCACGATGAACGATGTGGTGTCGATGGCAGTAATCCACCGCTGTAAGAATCTGCCAGAACTTTTTCCGTGCCTCATCTTCACTCATACGGCCGTTCGAGGTCAGGTGGTCTGGAGGGACAGAGGATATTTTACTCAGTATTTGAGGCAGATATGTCGTGGTGTTCCACATATCAGACAGGACTTTTTGTCAGCTGAACTCACCGAACATCTCTCCGTTCTTTGCATACTCTGTTACTATGTAGAGCATGTCTTTGGTCTCCATGACCTAAGGGAAAAAGAAAGGGAGAATGACCATTTAAACCAACTGGGTCATCGTTGGTGACGAAGAGTGAATTTTCCAAGTAAAAATTCGCTCCAGGCATTTCTAGGCATGAGATATTTTCTGACCACAAAAACCCCCCTCTTATACTCGTCCATGCACTTGTTCCACATACACTTGAACACCAACACCCAAGATTTCCATGATATATCATCTTGTTACATAAGAAGGAAGTGTGTGACTTCCTGCATGAATTTACATTGAGACTGAGAAAACCCATTTATACACATAAGCACCAGGGTTAGGGTTAGGGTTAGGCTAAAATTGAAACTCCAAGTGGAAAACAACATAATTCACTGAATTAAAAAAGGGGGGAATATATATATATATATATGTGTGTGTGTGTGTGTGTGTGTATGTGTGTATATATATATATATATATATATATATATATAATCAACTTTATTTCCTCTCAGTATTAATGAAAACTTCCTTTGATGAATATGAGATCTTTAAATATTTGTTGTTGTGCATTGTTTCATTTTACAATTTCAGCTTTTGTAAATCTAGGCTTACTTCATAATACCTATAAAACTGAAAACAAACTAAACCAAAACTAGATAATTTCTGCACTTATGCACTCCTAAAACTAAATAAAACTAAACCAAAAAATAAGATACAGCTGAAGGACAATATACGAATAAAAACTAATGGAAAATTCTAATCTATGAAAAGAACAAAAGGTAAATGTAAACTATATAACTGTTATTGATTTTCCCTGAGGTGGACACTAGCTGGCAACAGATGCTAGTGTTGAATTTCCAACTACTCGAATGTCTTTATTTCTAGGAAACAGAGACGGATTCTCACAGGCTATTCACATGGGTCCTGTCTTACATATCACCATCACCGGATGTATGTCCACTTATTGCCCAGTGCGCTGCATAAACATACAATTCCCAAGCCTTTCCTAAAGCTTATAAAAAGATACTCAGTGTAGTTAAACATAAAGGTTGCACAACAAAGCCAATTTCGTCAGACGACAAAGCCCTGTCTGAGTAATGCTGCTGGCCAGCTCTGTATTAAATGTCACTAAATTCCACTGAACGGTGCAGCTTAATTCTTTTCGGCCACCAGCCCTTTAGAGAAACCAAGCAAAGAATGATTCAATACACAGATGCCTCCAAGCAGGGAGTAGTCTTTATCTGTGAGATAGGGCAGCTCTCTTGGGCTCGGTCACCTTGAGGTGTAGCTGACGTCACGGCTCTAAAGAACTGGCAAAGCACGTCAAGAGCCTTCAAACCCCCTCTCAAATAAACATTAACCCCTTAACATCCATATTTTTTCCTCTTTAGTTGCCTTTAAACTAGTGATGGTCATCAATATTGGCCAATAGTATCATCTTTACTGAAGAAAAACCTAGTTTACACTCGGTTGAAATCACATTTCTTCCATGAAGTAGCATGTTTAACGTTGGTATCTCAAACTCAAGACAGGGTATTTACTTACACCGCTAATACTGAGTATTTCATACATTTATGTTTATCTTATTTATTTCTGTCTGGTCTGCAGCGAAGCATCCAAGTAAGTATTTCATTTTTTGTCATTCAGTTTTAACATAGGACAGTAAAGCACTGATTTAAAGACTCTACTTAATGAATCTGGCCAATTACTCAGTGCAAACAGGGTGATTTACAAACAGTATTTGCAGAACATGGCTGCATTTATAATATAATATCTCGCTTCTTCAACTGAAATTATTGAAAAAGCTCAAATCGCACCCACCCTTCAATACTCATCCATTTTCTAAATAAGTAAAACTAGGGTTCTGGTTCAAAATGGGGTTACATAAAGCATGTAAGAGTACGACAGACTGTAGCAGAGCAGAGGGGGTTTAGAGGATACGGCTGGAGTGTGTGGTTGATGCAAGGTTACACAGAGGCTGAGACAATGAGGAAGGGAAAACACATTTTGTTCTCATGAGACCGATGACGAAGTGGAAGCAACAGCTGATTATAAACCAAAGGTCTGAGACTGCCCCCAAAAAAACTGAAAAGACGTGGAGAGGATGTAACCCTGGGATCACAAGATGATCCCATGCCACTGTCTTCCCTTTGAACAGGAAGGGGGTGAAACTGACAAACTCAGACAAGCAGAAACACAGAGAGAAATCTTAGAAACATCCAAAACAAAAACGGAGTGATGCCCCTTCAACACGATTATCTTACTGTGAACAAAAACTACACAATACAATAAGATAATCATTGTGTTTTTGAAATATTTCAGAATTTGCTCCACTATCTGCCTCTAATTTTACCCCAGTAACCATATTATATTATAGATTTTGTTTTGACTGATATTTTTGTTCATTTATTATGTGGAAGCATGTTTACACATATGCACACTGCCATTTAGTATCAAAGTGTATATAATTGTGCTTCTGATCACATCACCCCCATTGATTTACTTTCAAGGAACAGTGTCATGTTCAATAAAACTTTGCAAGACTGCACATTAGGTGCATTCCTGCTGCCTAAATCCGGAGGTGAAGTAATCCTCCAAAACTTGCAAAACAATACAGAGTAAAACAAAGGGCAGAAAAGGAAAATAATGTGTGCGGCATTGTGTGTTTGTTTGTGTGGGTGTGTGTTTGTTGCCAGACGCGTGCCAAAGCTCCTCCAAGGCCAGCTGAGAAGAAAAAGCGGATTCTTCCTTCTAAGTCTTTAAATTTGATTAAGAGTAAAGCAGTGCTTTGTGGGGGTAGCCTTCACGTGACGCCCAGACACATTGCACTTGGCTTCAGTCTAATTAGGCTTAATGTTCGCAGACCTGTGGGTGCATCTCTAACCGACACTCTCCTGGCTTTTCGCTCTATATCTGTGCAGCCAGTTCCATGATACAGCTGACAAATATGTTAGAAATGCACTGTTCCCGGCGCTGACTGGTACCAGTGATTATTCTCACTCTCAACACAGCTCTCACTTATACGCACACTGAATGACACACAGAGTGAGGTCAAAAGGGATTGCACTAATGCTGTTGTTCTGTACTTATGATGTACAATGTGCTCTAAGACTCAGCAGCTCAGCACAAGCCTCTACAAACCACTTAGATACCAAACATCCCTTAATTTTTTACACACATATTGGCGCTGCTACATCCACACATCCGCTATAGTGAAGGACAATGCACTTGAATGCCACAGTATTATTTAGGGGGAAAGATTTGCAAAACCTTACATACTGTGCAGCCTTTTACTCCCAGAATTATGCATGCAATGAAACTATCCCTTTGCAAATAAAGCAGTCCTCAGTGACTTTGAGCATATTGAATTAGACACTGCTGTACATGCAAAACACTCTGTACTCACACACACACATACACAGCGTTATAGAAGCATAAGAGATCCTACACACCTGGTAGAGTTTGATGATATGGGGGTGGTTCAGCAACTTCATAATCTGCACCTCCCTGTAAATTTTTTCCAGGTTGGACGGGTTCAGTCTGGTCTTATCAATTATCTTTATGGCCACCTGCAAAGCCACATGCATCATGTTACATTATACATTCCATAAAATGCATTTCAGCAGTGTTTAATATTCATATAATTCCATATTGATAATTAAGAGGAGGAGAGCTGCTGCTGACCTGTGTTTTGGTGACCTTATGTTTCGCCAGTTTCACCACTGCAAAGTTTCCTTTCCCCAGGGTGCGGATGATTTCATAGAAGCCGACCTGAAGGGGCCTTCCCTGGGCAGGGTTGGACTGAGCCCCCCGGCTGTTCTCTGACATGATCACCATGGTCGTCTGGAGTTGCAATGTGGGTAATTTAAGGCTAAGACCTGCAGAGACACATTTGTAGGTGTAAAGTTACAGACTATATTTTTTAACATTATAATCCAAGTGTATGGTGTAGTGACTGAAATGCCTTAAAAAGACTATATATTTTAATTTGCTGTTGGTAGAGATTGTAAATCCTCCACATCCGACTGCCCAGCTATAACAAAGAAGCAATATGTAAAAAATAAGAGCACACTACATGTATTTTACATAACTACTTAGAAAAATGGGCTGAAAATGCCGACAATAAAAGCGTACAAGCTTCTTTCTTCACAGTGATTTTAACTGTATAACAGTAGAATTACAGAGGAGATTCTGGTAATTAAATGATAAGCCCTATTCGGTTTGGTATGGAAGACTCTCATTTTCATGAACAGATTTACTCTTTGGAAAGTGAAATACAATACCATCTGGAATATAAACCAATATACAGATGCGGTTTGACTCATAGTGACAGAACCCTGTAGGTAAAAGCTGAAATGTAGGTGAATGAAACTGAATGCAGCGACATGAGGACGGTCTTACCTCAAAAAGCGGACATAAACCTCCTTCTCTCACAGTTCAGACAGCTCTCATGAGAAACGTAAACCATTCCACAACCACGGCGACGTTTCAACACCTCGAAGAGTACAAAAGAGCGAAAAACACGCGCCGAGTAACTTTTTCCTCCAGTTTTACTTTCTTATTCTCAACAAGTCTTTCGGCCCGGGACCGGTGCGTGTCTGGGCGCTCCGCCGGAATGCAGAGCAGAGGGCTTCGGCGCTCACAGGGGGAACTCCTCCTCCCTCCTCTGCCACCATAACAAATTGATACCCACCTTATTAACGTCACGCCCGCGTCAGAGCTCCGAGCTGGGTGCAAGGCAAGGCCGGACCCGAGCGCAAGGCACAGGTTGCCGGGCAACCGCGCGGCTCGGGCGCACGGTGACGTGAGTGCTGATGGAGGGGTTGCTTGGAGATGAGAGCGGTGACGTCAGTCGTAAAGATGTGTCACCACGTGATATTTCCCTCTACTGGATTGTTGCTCGCGGGCTGCCCTGCCTCGCTCACAATCAGACTGCGCACGCGGCGTCAGGAAAAAGGAAACAGAAAGCAGCCGGTGACCGCGAAGCTGTTAGAGTTTAACCGACTAAATTATCTTCTGTTCTATCTATCTATCTGTCTGTCTGTCTGTCTATCTATCTATCTATCTATCTATCTATCTATCTATCTATCTATCTAT
>JAPQRQ010000015.1:14822660-14851372 GCA_037367365.1 Apogon talboti | reverse complement strand
CTATCTATCTATCTATCTATCTATCTATCTATCTATCTATCTATCTATCTATCTATCTATCTATCTATCTTTTGTTTTTATTTATTTATATACATATTATATAAATACATATTCATAGCCTACATACAGTACTGTGCAAAAGTTTTAGGCGTCCTTTAGACTGAAACCTTTGTTTTTACTAAAAACAAAGGTTTCAGTGAAAAAAAACAGCTTTTATAATCGTATGACTAAATATGACCAAAGTGGTCACATTTAGTGAGACCTTCCTTTCACATTTAACATGTCTTTAATCCTTTTGTTCAGACAATATTACATTTTTAGCATTCACTTTCTGATTTTTTATTCCAGGTTTCATTCAACACATGCCAGATGTTTCTAACAGCTTTTGCTGCTTCTTGTTAAGGGGTCAGGGGTCACACTAAATGCTGACTTTTAGACCCATTTAGTTCAGGTTTTTTGTGTGTCTTTTTTCATATTTCCTCTATTTTCTCATTGTATCTGAAGAAAAGAGACTGAGAAATAAATATGCACGTTCATTTCAATGCTGCAAAAAGAGCAAATGTAAAACTTTTGCACAGTACTGTACATATACATATTATGGAAGATTGAAGCCCAGACTAATTTCCATTTATCTAATTGTTGATTGTTTTTCAGTATCAGATGCTCTTATCAAATGACTTGTCACCACTTTGTCACTACGTTTAAAGCCAGCTGTTAAATTATGGATGTTAATGGCACTCAAGTTTCACATAAGTGCTGTAGTGAGGGACACATTTTACACATTTGGACTTAAGTATTTTCATTTAACTCTTCTCTTGGTTACATTTCAGAGGTAAATATTGTAAATACTTTCATTGCTGGTTGTATTCTATGTAAAACATATTTTATGACACATATGATATGATACAGTATACTACTAATCATTATACAACAAATGACTCTGTGTTGACAAAATCTATGAAAATACTTTTTATTTGCTTTAATTTGGGAATTTTACTTAAATATTTGAGTACTTCTGCAATGTTGTTGTACATATATTTAGGCTTAAGCTCAGTACTCCTTACACCTCTGGTAAAGTGTCAGATTTAAAGTGTCAGCGTTCTCCAGCTCACCTCATGTTTCAGGTAAAGCTTACAATGTAGAGAGTAAATTTTCCCACTGCACAATCGAAAAGGAAGACAAAAGACAGCAGCTCAATATGCAGCCAGAAAACAGAAGGGAAAAGGGAGGGGTGAATGTTTGCAAAGAACAAGGAAACAAATTCAAGAAGCATACTCACATGTGCAGAAGTATTTACAATGTACACAATAATCATTCAGTCTTTTTTTTTTATGCTGGATGTTGAGGTAAAGCCTGCTTTGAACATAGAAGAGCAAGGAATCACAGCAGCAGAAAGAGAAACAACAAAAAAAGTAAGTAATAAATAAGTCACAAATGAGCAACATCATGAACAACTACATGTAATTTGCCCTAGGAATCAAACTGAAGCAAACTTGAGATTTTTCTGCATGTCCTTCTGTAGTTCAGGTGCATAAATGAAAAAAATAAATAAATAAAGATCAGCCTCTGCAACATTTTATTGGAGTGTTCTGTAGAAGACAGCAATTAAATAATGTAAGAGGTAAAAGATCAGTATATAAGCAAAACCCAGCCTTTCTCACAGCAGCAGGAGCCACTGAAGTTTCAACCATCATGATACTTAATATGTTTTTGGTTAGACTTTAGTGATATGTGTCCTGGATGATCCAATCATGAGTGGAAAGTCTATCTAATGCACGCAGGAGAACCCTGAGGGGGAGAAAAGTCATGATAACGGCCCGTGACTGACAGGAGTCCTAGAAAATAGAAGAACATTAGTCAAATTGTTTATAGAAATTATTAACCCATCACCATAAAAGAATGTTTGCTTCACAAGGTACTAATAAACACATTTGCTCTTGACATTAGTTTTGTTTTCAGCAAAAAAGAATAAAATCTAGTCAGCCTCTGAACCCTGTCTCCCCCTCCTTATTTCATGATATGGTTTGGTCCAGGTACCAGAGCTCTTAGCAGAGGCTAGTAAATATATTTCCATCCAAAAAGTAAAATTATATTTTATTTGTATTTGTATATCAATGAAAAAAAACAACATAAAGTCTAATGTAAGCAGAATATTGATCCATGCCTCAGTGTTATAGTTTTAGTGTTTGTATGGTTTGTAGCATTGAAGTGGTGGGGCCCAAAGTCATATTTTTTTCCCACAATGCCCCAAATCCCTGGTGGCAACCATGAATGTGCGGTGTGAACACACTTGGGGTACATTTAGAGGTGGACTGTGATGCATAAAGGCACATTGAGCAAGAATGAGTCTTGGTATGGATTGAAGGAGTTGAGGGAAACAACTTCATTAAAGTGTGAAAATTTCAGAAAGTCCAAAGAGTCATATTACAAGTGCTTCACACTGGAATGACTCGCTCTTGGGTTTTTTTTGTTTTTTTTCTCTCTGGGAGGAAATAGAATATCTGCAGTTCACAAAATCTGGTAGAAATCCATGTAATATTTTGCATGTGCATGAAAATCGAAATGTCATTAAAACATATGATGTGCAAGAACACCAATAGAACAAATGAAGTAGATGGAAGTCGTACTCTCTCCAGGACATAGCTTCAGAAAAATATGAACAGCAGTCAATGGTGAAACAAAACTATCTTTTTGATCCTGTTTGCATTATGCCACCATTTACACAAATGATGTTTGTCATTTTAAAAGATAATTTTATGAGCCAAGAAAGATGTGGTTAGTGGTAAAAACAGTAAAGACATGTTATTTTTGTGTATTTTTGTGTTAAAAAGTTCAGTGGACTGCACCTCCTGTTGAACATGATACATGTCACCAACACCAAAATGACTACTAAGTCAACTAAGTCACCTCAATATACCATAGTAGAGACAGAAAAGTATTTTTAAAAAAAAGGTAAAAATCACCATGGTCTGGTCAATGTGAAGCTGAAAAGACATACTGTATTTAGCCACTGAGAAAGTTATGGTGATTTCACCTCCACAACATTCAGATGTGTTGTCTTTCATGCATGTATATTCACAGCTTTTGTGACAAGTAAAACTGTCTCATCATAATGTGTATGACAGCATAAAACAGTTACTTATGTTTTGCTGTTGACTGTAATATTTTTTTTTTTTAAATAGCCAGAAGGGGTGGTACTTCTGCTCTCTATACTCAAAGACATTCAAGGTGCCTTGATGGATTAACAACACCGCCTCATGTAATGAATAATGGATAAGAAAACATTCCACCTTAAAAGCTGCTGGTAACCTTTTGAGCTACACAACCATAAAATGTTACAAAGCCAGTCTATTAAACTGGAAATGAAAGAGCACATAACGTTTTATGCCACCAGTGATTTGTGGAAGTGAGATCAGATCACTCCAGATGTATTTGAGGATAAATTCTATTGCCAGATGTGACATATTATGAACTATCCACTTAGTCACTCCACTCAGGATGCATGCTATTGCCAGGTTTGAACAGGGCCTTCGTGTATGATACGTCCAAACGTATGATTATACCTGTGAAGAACCTTGTTCTTACATGCTGGTGATTTCAGTAATTGCAGAGGTGCTTTATGTGGGTGTCTTCTTCCTGACCGAGAAAGCCTGCTGGGGTTTTCTTTTTTTTCTCCCCTGGAGGTGTCATTGCCAATCAAGATGGGGAGAAAAGTACAGCCCAGGTCTTTGGTATGATATTATTGAACACAGGTGGTACCCATGGGTTTCAGAGCAGAGGTTTGCAGGGTCTGTCTTTCAGTGTATTATTGAGGGGATATTCAAGAAAAAAAAATCATTTAACCTCCTAGGACCCACTGTCCACGTATGAGGACAAGAAATTCACAGCTTTATACAAAAAAAAAAGAAACAACTGTCCACCGCAAATGACATTCCATAAAAATATTTAAGAATGCATCTGAAAAAACTGTTGCATCATGATGTTTCCAATATGAGCAATTATTTAATTTAAAAAAGCCAAAACTCAAAAACCTGTGGGACTCCTAGGTTTTAGAAGGTTAAAGCTGCAGTGCTTCATAGGCTTTTAGTATCAATGGACTAAAAAAATTCCATAATTATTTTTCAGCATAATGTACTTCAAGAGGACATGACACTCATGGCACCAAGGAGAACACAGAGCCAGAGTTGGAGAGTTGACATGGCAGCCAGATGTACCCCACTGAAATGTGTAGGGTCAATGATGATGGTGGTTAGAGGACATGGGAGTTCTGCATCTACTCCTTACCTGTGTTTGCAGACTGTAGAAAATCTATTCTATTATTAACATCACACGTATTTTCAGACTGGGGGTTACATATGTGATTGACATCTGTAATACCACATCACTGATCAGATTCTGTCAGATATTACCTGGACATAACTCCTCTGCTCTACTCTGTGCATTGACATGGAAGCTTGAAAAAGTGGAAAGAAACACCCGGTTAACCTACATTTATATTTAGTTGTTTTATTTGGACTAAGAGGATAGAGCTACAGGATGAAAGTGTACATTTTATACTTCTGCATATTTTCTCCTGTATTTCAGCTCCTGCAGCTTTAATGATAGAGAGGCGAAGGCAAAAAGCAAAGGAAGTTGTCTTTAATTATTAAGCTCCTGTCATGGCAGAAGTGTTCAGATCTTTTACTTATAATATTACTGTGAAACTAATCCACCACAAGTGAAAGTTCGGCATTCAAAACCTCACTGAAGTGAAAGTGCTATCAGCAAAATGTACTTAAAGTATGGAGATTAAAAGTAGTCACTGTGCTGTAAAATAGTCTCTGTCAGTGTTTTACTTTTGTATATGATGTTTTTGGATTCACATTAATACGTATTTTGCATTTTACTGCTACTATTATAATTTTATATTGATTATCAACAGCAATGAAGCTTAGTTTATAAGATCATATATGTACCATCATTCTGTGAGAACTACATATTCATAAAAAAATTAACTTCTTATGATTAAAAAAACAAGAAAAGTGACAAATTTAGTGCACTACTTGACTAAAAGTACTGACTTACATGCCGCCCTTCGCAAATTCTTCCTGACAAACCTGTCTGGAAGGTTTGGTCTCAACATGAAGCTCAATAAAATAGAGTGGATAGAAATCAAGCATAAAGAGTATAACATGGTACGCAAAAATGTTTACAGCACAAATAAAATATAGACAGACTTCCCCCTCCCACAGGCTGAAATGTTAAGGGAATGCAAACCGCTTGCAAAAATGTCCCATGAAAGGTCACACACTATTATGATTCACACTAACGACAAACACACACGTCCCACTCTGCTCGCTATTTTCTTAGCCAAATGTCTCTACCTGTGCCTGGTGCCATTTGAATACATGTACATCTCTCACATGCATAGCACAGTGTAATATTTTCTGACTGGGTAGAGCTGACTTATGTTTTACGACCTACATCTGATGAAAGGTTAAATAATGTGAGGGCAGGTGGATTTCTGTACCAGGGTCTCATACAAATGGCTTTTACTGACATAAAAACAAGAAATCAAACTATCAAACAAGCTCAGACTGACAGGAAATTCTATTATCCATCAAATATCAATCAAAGTGTAAAGTGCTGCCTCGAAAACATGCAAGAACAAATACAAGAACTTTTTTTTTGTCTGTGAACAGCTCTCCTACTCCTTAATACGTAATATATTAGGATAGAAGGAGGAAAAAACCACACACATTTGTATAAATAGTGTATGAACCCATCAGTATGTTACTTCATCTAGGAAAACATTACGTACTATACTTATGGTTAATGCGTAATAATGGTTTTATATCACACGCACGAATGCTGGTTTTCATTTTCTTTAATTGAAGAAGAGTTAGGAAATATATCAATGGTGTGAACATGAGCCAAACCACGTTAGATGCTTTCTGGAAATGACATGAGTCCTGCCTTCACAGTTTCATTTTCTGTCTGACACACACCACTGCACGGCTTCCTGTGACAAGCATTGTTTGTAAGTAACCACAACGATGCACACTTTTTGAGCTGTGTGTGTGTTTGTGTGTGTGCTTTTTTTAATCGATGTGGTGTTTTCATCAAAACTAACCACTTATCAAATATCCATGGGGTCACATTTCCAATGGACCCTGACGTTTGTCTACTAGGGAATCTAACTAAGCTTAAATTGGCAAAGTATGCTAAGAAACTTACAGGGATCTTGTTGACAATCGCCAAGAAATGTATTTGCAAGAAAGTGGAAATTAGACGTCCCCCTTCCAATTAAGATGTGGTTAGATGAAGTAAATAGTTGTGTGCCCCTGGAGAAAATAACTTACTGGATGCAAAAAAGAAGTAGGATGTTTTACAAGATATGGCAAACTCTCTATGTCTCATACGGTGCATATGTCTCTTTTTTTTTTTGTCCTGTCTCTGTCAGTGTATCAGCCTGTTTTTTTTGGTGTCTGTCTGCGTCTGGGTGTCTGTCTGTTGTCTGTTGTCTCTGGCCCTGTTGTTGTGGGTCGGTGAGGATGTCTTGTTTTGCAAGTATGTAATTGTATTGTTATCCTATGACAAATAACAAATAAAATATAAAAAAAATTTCAAATAAAAAAAATAACAGCTAACAGTATATAGTAATGGACAACACTACTACTGAAAAGTATTTCCCGTGAGTGTGCAGAAAAGAACGCAGTGTGTAAAAGAATCTAGTGAGAAGCATAGATATAACTGGTTGAGCAGACATTGTTTTGTCTTTATGAGTTATCAGTGTTTACTAAAAACAGATGATTTTCAGTGATGTTTCGCTGCCTGTACAAAACCACATGAACACAATCCTCACGTAAGTCTAGAATAACCTTTCATCAAATGTGGGAGTTCATCTGAGGGGATTTTTCAGCCTCGTTGCAAGAACTTCTTCAAATTTTGAGGAAGCGAGCTCTCATGTGATGACTGACAGTAAACGGGGGATATAACTGGATGTCATGAATCACGCTTTTTTACCTCACGAGTTGTTTAATGACGCTTCGCTTGTTATTAAACTTATTTTTATCCACATCACTCATCAACAGACACTATGATAGATTTCTTCAAAGTCGAGATCAAACATTCACTTCTGTTGATCCGGTGTCCTGTAACGATGTCTACCAGATCTAATTAAAGGTAAATGTCCCAGAACTGATGCAGTACATATCAACGTCCATCTGGACTTCAAGGTCAGGATCAGAAAACAGTAATTCCTTCTTGTTGAGATGTGAATCTGCAAAACAGGATTAAACCTGAGACTGTGGAAGAAAACTAATTTACCGTTAAATACAATAAGGTCAGTCCATACACACAGTCACTTTTATATATTTATTTTTTAATATACACTTGGAACTTTTCTTTCTTCATTATTACTGGGTCCTGGGTGAAACTGTACTGTAACTTGTCAAAAACCCCTGATGACTTGTTATACTGCAGGTGGGGAATATTTTCTTCTTCTAATCATTTAACAACTCTCAAAGCACCTACTTATGTAAATTAATTAACTCTGTTTATGGTATTTATACAAAGCATAGGTGAGGTTGACACAAAACCAGTATCTTTCAGTGACATGTTTGTAATTTTGGAGACACTTTCAGTAGTGTAGGGTCTGATAAGTACATTAATCCCATATTTCAAAGGATATTTGAAAGTGATTTGTCGTTGTTCTGAAAATGTATGGATGAATTTCTTGTGTTTCTTACGCTTACCTGGATTAAACCCTGCAAATATTTCAAATCCGCAATTACTGCAGTGACAAAGATGTTTCAGCTGGAACGCCCTCAACTCTAACTGATGCAGTGAGTAGTTTGTCATTCCTTAAACAACCATCAGTTTGATAGAGCATAAAGATTGGATTGTGTTTCAATGGAAGAAGGTCATGTGGTCTTATGAGTCCAGATTGATCCTGTTCCAAAGAGGTGGATGAAGTGATTACCCATCATACCTAGTGCCTACAGTATAAGCCTGTGGGGGTAGTGCTACGAACTGGGGTTGGTTCAGTTGGTCAGGTCTAGGTTGAGTAACATCATGTGTCTAAATGAATGAGGTCAGCTGAACCTGAATAATAATAATAATAATAATAATAATAATAATAATAATAATAATAAAAGATTAGATTTCTATAGCTACTGACCAGGATTAAACATCAGTGGGTTTTTTTCTTCTCTGATGGCACAGACATGTTCCAAGATGACATTCCCAGAATTCATCAGGCTCAGATTGTGAAAGAATCATTCAGGGAGCATGAGACGTCATTTTCACTAATGGGTTGGCCTCCACAGAGTCCATACCTGAACCCCATTGACAATCTTTAGGATGTGAGGGAGAAGAGTTTACACGGCAGCTTGACGCTCCCACCATCAATACAATATAAGCAAATAACAATTAATGTAACTGTGGATGTAAATTAATGTTGTGACATCAGTTGTGACGTTGCAGAAGTATTTTGTGGCATAAATGATGCCACTGTGAATGCACCCTGTAACCAAAGCTAAAGGAGGTCCAAAGAAATACTAGAGGGTGGGGTTTCTTTTTGGCCTGGCTGTGTATGTCTAAAGTTACCTGATATTATGTATTAAGCTATTATGATGTGATATGGTGGATTATTACAACAACAGAGAGTTAGACACTATTAATTACAGTGTCATTTACTTTACATGGTTTCAGAAATATAGCAAAAAAACTTAATACAAATAAACCATCTATGCAATTCATGATAGGTTTGATCATTGCTATATAATACGGTTTTCTCACACTGTCCCGATTTATCTTCAGTTTACCTGAGTTCACCCTGCTTTGTCACACTTTGACACCGTGATTTATATGCGTCTCATTTTCCGCTTTTTGCTCTTTGAAGAAATATTATAGGATTACTTCAAATGGGTGTAATTATGCTTCATTTCGAGATGGATAAGTGTGCTCATCTGTATAACTGGGTGCTGAATCAGAAGGATCAAAAATCTAAATTTAAGTGTAAGACATCACTCCAATTGAATAATTTATTTGGGCACTGCAGAAATGTTTTGGGGGAGCAGCCATAGTTGTGAGGAGCAGTCTCAGTCTGTTTGAAGTAAAAGTCTGCACATAGACACAGAGAGGGAAAAAATACTAATAATAAAAATAATAATAAAGAGATGAGAAAATACACTGTATGAATGAAAAAGAGAAAGACAAAGATAAACTTTTACTTGGCCTATTTTGAACGCATGGTCAGATGGACTCATACACCATATCTTACATACAACATAATCACATTGTTGTTAAAAATACATTTACTAACCTGCACATGAATAAATGAGTGCCAATAATATCACTTCATGAATAATAATCTATAATGCATATTAATATAGGGAATATAACGTGTAGTTAAGTCAGTTGTGGTGGTATTGTAAACACACCTTTGTTCTTTCTCTCTCCTTCTGCTCTCCCCACTGACTCTGCCTTTTTCTCCTGCTCTTGTAGAGTTGAAAGCAGACAACAAACAGAGAATGAGAATGACGTGTAATAAAGGTCACTCAGAGCTGGAGTCAAACTGAGGACATCGTAGTCCATGGTCACCTTTAACCTGACAGCTGAAATTACGGTGAATCTCTGATGTAACTCGTTTTGCAACAGGCTTTCGTAACCAGCAGAGACACAGTCCTAAGGCTTATACTCAGCACATGAACAAACAAAAGCTCTCAGAGAGCAAAAGTAGTTTAGATTTGCTCTTTTTTCCTAAACAGGAAGTTTTTCAGGTTTTTAAGTATGAAATTATAATCTTTGTTGATGAAAAGGTGTCTGTTTATACTGTATCTTGAGTTATGCTGGGTCTTCACACCTCAGGTGGAGATGATCAGTCAGAGCAGACTGAACTTTTTTGTGTTTCCTTTTTTCTTTTTAAGTGTGCAGAAAAGAAGATAGAACCAGCATGTCATGAGGATTTTCTTGAAACACTTAAACTGTAGCCCTATTTTTTTTTCAAGCTGATGCACTTTGATACAGAATACATTTAGGCTACGTTCAGACAGCAGGTCTTAATGCACAATTTGGATTTTTTAGTGGAATCCAATTTTTTTGCGTGTTCGTTCATATTACACATAAAATGCGACCTCTATCAGTTTTGAGTATGAACTGAATGTGACCCTGAAGCAAAAGAGGTCCTGACATAATACGTGACTACGCAGGCACGCACTGTGTTTACAGAAGTACATATGTTTTTCCCGTCGCTCCTCCTCCTGGGACACAGAATTGTGATGTTTGTTGCATTTCAATGATGTAAACGTTGGATAAATGCTACCTGGCCGTTCAGACTGAAGGCGTGTTGCAAAATATCAAATCAAATCATAACAGAAGTTATCTCATGGCATTTTACATATAGAGCTGGTCTAAACCAGACTCTCAATATCAGATACATATCAGATTTAGGACCACATATGAAAGTGGCCTGGGTCGGAGTTGAAAAAATTGGATTTGTGCTGTTCAAACTGTCTTTAACATATCGGATACAAGTCACATATGGGCAAAAAAATCAGATTTGGGCCACATTTACCTGCTGTCTGAACGTAGCCTTAGATTTATTTCTTAAGGCATTTATAACAGAAAATACATTGATTTTAATATACTTCAATGGGCCGGATCCAAAGGCTTGCACAGCTTTGGCGGGTACAAAGCTGGTGCAAATGAGTCAAAAGTATTGTGTGTAATTCACAAAGCACTCTCAAAGGGTGGAATTCACTGCAAAGTACTGGACACATGCTGTGCCTGTGTCATTTACATATAAATGAGGTAATATTCATATATTCAGTGCAAAATTGGCCTCTTTCTGTGTAAATAAGCATCGGTGCAAAAACCATCCAATTCACAGAAGACCAGGGCAAATTTCATCACACAGTTTGGTTGGTGAAAAATACCATCTGTTGAAAACTGGTGTTATTGGCACACACTCACCTCTGACTCACTGTTTCTCTTTGTATCTCCAAATCTTGACGATGTTAGACGCCAAATCTTCAGTCCGCTATTGGAGTAATGAGGTTAATGTGTATGATATCGCTGAGTTTCAGTACAGGAATAAAAGAAGCGCTGATGATAAGACTACTTTATTACATATTCATATATCCAGATTAACCTGCGATGCCAGACTGTAACAGTTCAAGAACACACAATATTAATCACAGTCAGATACTGCAAAACCAAACCCAGTCAGTCCCAATGTTTCTGCAGGCATATTCAGTGATACATATGATTATTTTATGGGTCAGATACGTTTCAGATCTGCCCTCATTAATTGAAGCCTTTTTGATTGACATTTATGTAGATTGTGTTATAGACATGAAATACTATAGAAGTATGAATGTTGGTCTGATTGTGAAGAGTTCTTTATGTGCATCTCTGCCTATTTAAGATATGCAATCTTATGTTTTTTTTCATTATAATTACATCTATAACTGAGATGTGAAGAAATACTTTATGGATGTGTTTGCACAGGCACACCATTAACACGAAAACCTTTAAGAACATGTGCAGAAAATCGGAGCAGATTGCATGTGTAAATAGGGTGCAAACAAGCAATCCATTTTTTGTAAAATAACTAATTTTAAAGGTTGGTTTCAGTGATGACAGTGTAATTTTTCTAAACTTTTTCATTGCCCTACACTTGACTTTGATAATTAAAAAAATATTATTATTATCATTATTTTTTAAACTGACAATAAATAAAAACAAACTGAAATTATTTGAGTAAATCCAAGTACATTTTACCTTGAATTTTAGTAAAAAATATAAATATCTATCGATTCAGTCTTACATGTTGTATTTTATGGAGAAATTTGGTAAAATTAATGCTCTGCTATAGATATTATTGCATGAATAAAACATGTGATATCTCATGATAATAATAAGTGCCCACGTCCAGGACAGACTACCTGGAGTTGATGCACCTCTCACTGACCTCACAGTGAAAAGCTCCTTTGTCTGATCATTTGGAGTCATTGTATCCGGGGGAAGGACAGAGCCACCATTCTTCTCTGGTAATTAACGCTGGTCCGTCTGCACTTGTTGACTTTGGCAGGCAGGGGCTGTCCTCGTGAGCTTGTGCGTCAAGACATCATCCAGGAGGTCCAACACCAACCTTTCTCAAACAAACAGTCTTAGTGATGAGGGTCTTACAAATCCGTGACACACATACATTCTCTCACTGTTTTGAGGGTCGGAAATCCCAGAATAACAATAGGTTGTTTGGGCTCTGCATAGTACATCACTGGAAATACACTTCATTTCCAAGACATTGTTTACTGTTTACTATGACGGCAGTAATTTATGGTAATCAATGCTTTTTCAGCAGTTTAGCGGTACATGCCCCGAGGGAGGGCAGTAGGCTGGAAAATGCTTTATTTGCACAGCCGGTTCACTTACTGATGGAAACGCAACAAGCTGAGACAAAAACTGTTGTGGCAGTTCTACCATTTTTAGCAGCATACATACATTTGTACATTTACAGCCAGAAGCAAAGTGTTATGTTTCTGTAATAATAAGAAGTTCCTTCCTGTTTGCACATGTTGTTCCTTGTGGTTTAACTCTGAGACTGAAGAACCAGTGAACTGATATGGAAAACACTGAGTGCCAAAGCAGCAGCACAGCTAACAAGGTGATAAAAACAATTTACTTAACCTCTTGGGGACACTGAAAGCGAAATGTCCTTGCAGTCAGCAGTGGCTAACAATTGAGAAGGGGGGCCCACATGGACTGGTATAAATGGGGCTGCAAGATGTGGTCATTCAGGCAGGACACTTACGTCAGACTTAACCAGTTATAACAGGATGACCTACATTTGTGTTTGGTGGTGACTCTGCTTGACTGATGTTCTGAAACAATCTGACAAAGCATGAAGCAGATGGTCACAAACCCCCCCAGCAGAGCCTCACATTCACAACATTGGAATGAATGAACACTGCGTCTTTTATCAAACTCTGCAACTGGTTAGGGTCAGGCTGAAGTCATGAACAAATTGACAGAAAGGGGCCGGTGACTGTAACTACACGTCTGAAACACTGCAAACTTTCTGTGTAAAGTCATGCAGACACTTAAGAAATGGAACACTGATTTTTTGACAGTAAAAAAAAGGGTTTCATTGAAGGTAAAGAGTAGTATAATAGTGTAATTGTGTACTAGTATAAGGTTCTTATTATACAAATCCATCTGATTTCAACCAATATAACCAGCTCACTTACAATCTAAAAGCCCTGGGAAACTGCCCCATGTGCTTTCCATACTTGCTTTTTTTGTTGAAAGGTTAAATGTTAACCCTTTATAGGGCACTCATAGAAATACTCTGAAATGCAAAATGTCAACCTTAGTGTTTTATTGGAGGACCTAACAAGAATGTATTACTTTTGTGAAATTTTCCCAAATTTTTTATTGTCATGTTGAAAATAAAGGTTAGTGAAGTTACCATATTTGGTTCCTTATCCATAAGTGGCAAAAAATAATAATAAATCCAAGAATAAATATAAAAATTACAAGAAAACACAAGTACGATGCTAGGAATATGTATTTTAGAACATTAGAACATCACTTTTAGAACATTCCAACTACATAAGTGCTGATCCAGACACCTGTTAACATACACATCACCACTTTGAACATCGTTACTTACATTAGTACCATTACTTCATGGCACCTAACACTGAATACTGTCCAGGAGAATTGAATTGGGAGGAACACAGAAGAAAAGTCTGTTTCTATCAAAAAACAATGTTACACCTTCCCCTGCAGCAATGAGAGCTCTACAAGCATTAAAGCAGGGGCTAATTTTCTCTTAAAGCTATCAAGAGTATTTGTCTGTAGTTTGCAGGCCAATAGTTCACTTCTAGGCCTGTATGACTCCAAATCCCAGACCTTGTCACGCCTTGGTCATGATTTTGCGTCTCCGTCACACCCATCAATCAAGTCAAGTTAATTCAATCTATCATTAGTAAATCCAACATGTTAAGTTAATGAAGTATAACTCTGGTTTAAATCAACATGATTTGATTTGGTTTATTTTTCCCACTCAAAAAAAAAAATCCTTGTTTCCTTCCTATAAGGTTGAGAGTGATGACAACCATCATTTCTGGTTTCCCATCCTTGTTTCACAGATGTCAGAAACAGCAATTATTAGAGCAAGTGATAGTAAGATTGTGGAGGTTTATCTCATCTTATAGTCTTTTACAGCTGGTAAAGTGTGTCTTCAAATGAGAACGCAGACATTTTGAGGACCTACTGCTTAAACCTGGAAATGGGAAACTGTTTTGGTAGGTTTGGGACACTACCATATAAGTGGCAACAATAGCAAGTGAACAAGACCTTGTTACATGACTTGAATGTGACAAATTAGGTGGCAGTGGATAGCAGAATAAGGTAATATTGTGTGATGACCTGAACTTATCATGATATATTAAGCATTGTTCAGAAGCATTTACAGAGATTTTATTCACTGTGTGTCTCCATTGGTTTGAAACCAACATTTACTTCAAACGATGCACCTAGGGCCATCACACATGACCGATTTGGATGGGCTACCCATATTTATGTTGCCATCACACCAAACAAAAAATATTATCACATAAGTTTCGTCTAAAGGGGCAGCTCAGACAAAGGCCGTAAATAGGCTTCTGCTTGTGTAACTTTAGTCCCGCTTTTCACATTCTTGCTCAAACATAACAGATTCAGATGGAATTACAATCACAGATGACTCCTGCAATAATGACAAATTAGCAGAGGTCCAGAAATAACAGTCTTGTGAAATTAACTTAGATCCAAGTAAAAAAAAATACAGACATAAATAAATGAATAATTCAGAATCAGAACACACTTAAGTCACCAACAAATCAACACTGTGTATCCATAGACTGTATCACTCTCTGAATCTGTCTTATGGTATCATCAAGTTTTATTCTTCAAGCAAAACACATAATTTGTCAGTTTTGACAATTATTTTAACACGTGTCAGCCGATAATGTCCATGTAGCACATTAAAAATCACTTCACAAATTACTAAAAAAAAAAAAAAAATACCTACTTCCTCTAGTGGTTGCTTAAATCTGACGGACCGTGGGTATTAATATATTCAGTTCATATCGCTACAATCCAAACGCTTGTATTTTTTTTTTTAATAATTGAAAGCAGATATAATACATGTGGTCCCTTTAATTGGAATTCATAAATAGATTTTTTGTTAACTTGTGTCAAGAGTCGAAATTTCTGAGGCTTTTTCTTACATGGTGTGTATACACGTGCAGTGCTCCTTGGGCAGTGAAATCAAACACACTTTGTTGTGGAATTTGGATTGTACCTAAAAGAATTGAGCATGTGAACACAGACGTATGTACATGTGACAGTATTCATCACCTGTAGACAGTCATCTGTTTGCATGATCACTGTTCATATAGTAACAAAGGCTGTTTCTGCTGAAGAATGTGCAGTATTGTATTATCAGCAGAGGCACTGATACAGTAATCCTGCTGTGGTGTCAGTTATCTCACGATGTAAATACCTGGCCACTGGCTGTGTCTGCACGCCAAGCCACACAGAGCCTTTATGAATGCTTGTGTGCGCAAAAGCCCCTCTGGAGACACAGCCATGTGCGTCATACCACAGATCAGCCTATTATCCAGGGCTGAGGGTGGCAGGGGATGGGGAAGTGAGGTACCCAGAAAGGTGATAGTATGCCTGACAAAGGGAATGAAATGAAAAGGAGATAAAGCACAGAGAGAGATTAACTCAATGAGTGGATAAAATTCATAGAAATAGAAAGGGAGCTGAAGAGACGGACAAACAAAGAAAGGGGGAGGCGCGTGGAGGAGAGGCAACAAATGCAGAGTGAGCAGTGAGGAAGACATTAGAAAGAGGTCAGCTCTGAGTGGAGCGGGATAATGCACCTCTCGTAGTGATTTAGTGATGTAATGCTCTTATTCGGTCACTCCAAAAAACACGAAGAGTGAATGAAAAACAAAACCCAGGGTCACTTTTATTCGTCTTTCTTTCTGCATCCACGCAGCATTACCCATTGGCAGACAAGCCTAGTTGGTCACACACATATACACACGCTAGAATAACAGAGGATTTACTGAATTGAGCTGCTCATAATGAAATGGATTTGAGATATAGGACAGTGGAAAATCAGGAGAAAAGTAGGACCTGATTAAAATCCTGTAAAAACAAATAAAGCCATTAAAGCTCCACCAGACTCCAGACTGGAGAAGGGGATAAAAGGTCAGACTGTAATAGTATTGTGGACTGTGATGAACCTCAGAAAAATGTATTTAAAAATGGAAGAATGACTGGGAAATGACATTGCTACAGTCCATATGGTATGAAAGTTGCAGGATTTATCCCTCCAGGTGTTGTTGCATCTTGTGCTTCTGATCTTGCTGCTAAATGTCCATATGGTCACTGAACAAGCCTGCTAAAGCCGGATAACTGTCCTCAACTCACCAGTGAAAGAGGTGGAGGACATGCAGAGTGGGCATGTGCAAGGAAGCTGATGCGGTACAGAGAAATAAAATACTATTATGTTACATCGTTGTATGTAATTGATGAGTCGACTTGGAATGACAGATGTAAATGTCTTTTTATTGCTCATAAAAATCCAGATTGTCTGCAGCTACGTAAAGTGACCTTATTCCTTTGTTTACTCCAAACATGTTGTGTTAACTCAGTTCATTTCATTGCTTAATTTCCTCCACCTGACCCCCATTGTCTTCCTGTGCAGCTTACTGTTCAGGACAAACAGGTTGAGTGAAGCATGGTGTGTTTTTGATTCTGCGGTGGACAGTTTGAGAGAAGTCTGCCAGAGACAAGAACAGCTAAGCGTGGATTAACAGATCTAAGCTGGGTGAAGGAAACAGCGACAGAAATTACATTGACGACGTCTGTGTGTTCATTTGCTCCAGCCATGTGAGCGGTAGACATTTAAGACTGAAGGAAAGAGGGGGGGGGGGTTGACTACTGTACTGATGCCAAAATAGGAAAGCTAGAGCAGGGGTTGAGGTGTCAGTCTTCATGCAACAATGGCTCTGTATGGGATCACATACTGGGCAACATACTGTGTGCATACTAGTCACTTTATACTGATCTGCAGTACAGCTGTATAATAAACTGAATCTCAATGTTAATTATAGAGCTAAAAAGGCTGCAAATTAATTAAATATGTGCATGTGAATGGGGCATGTGTGCATATACTACACTGTAAGTGACTATGTAACAGACTAGCCTCTGAAACACAGAGTAGTATGTGACAAACTTGAAGATGTGCAGTAGCTATGCCAATATGCTCTCAATACGCCACATGAGCTTACAAGACAATAAGACCTTCTACTTCTACTTCGTCTCACCTCTTCTTCTTTTGGGTTTGGTTGCAGTTAGTGCCTCACTGCCAAAGGGCAAAGACTTCAGTTCATAATGAAAACAATGTAGAAGTATCTTAAAGTAATACTGCTGTTAGCTGCTGGGGTTGGATCCAAAATGCCCCAACTCCCACAGACATATTGGACTTCCTTCTCTCTAACATTTTTTCTCCAGGAGTCATTCTGGTCTCATTGGTTTTATTTGGACCCTCTAACAAGTGATGTTCTGGTCCATCTTTAATTTTTGGCAATGGCTACTGCCACAGTACTGTGGCACGAAATATCAGTTTGTCTGTTGCCACAGAGCCAATCAAATGTCAGCATTTGTACTGCGACAACAAGCAGTAACGACGTTTTGTTGCCACAGAGCCAATCATGGGTACTGTTACATGAACTCATTTGCCTCTTGTTGCCACGGTGCTGTGGTGATATATGGCATATATGCCCCGTACACATGACAACGAAATTATGTCAATCTGCAAAAGTTTAATATAATTTCGGCCTTTCGTCCACATGACACTGACGTTGCCCTGAAACGGTATTTTTGGAGAACTGAATGAAAATGCATTAAATCTTAGCCCTGTGCTTCTATGTACGGCACTCATATACAGTACGTAGCTGCTTGTCTTCCCCTTGAGTGTACAACCACTGTCTCAATTTCCAGTGATATATCCCTATTTGTTGTATATAAATAAGAAACTATGGCCAATACTGCAGCAGTGTAGCTGTGCTAATGCATCTTTAACCCAAGTTAATACTCAACAAAAGAAAATGGCTGTAAAGCATTGTCGAATGCAGTAGGAGAGGTAGACTGGTCTGAAACATACCACAGATTTAATATTCAGTATTTTTGGCTCACTGCAGATTCAGCTATTCTTTGCACATCTTACATTTTATAGAATCATCACATACTGCTAGTATAGTGGGTGGTTTAATATTAACCAATGTGTTGTGCTGTGGCATGTTCTCCAATCTAATGTGATGCAGCAAAACAAGTTCTTCTAGCTTTAAGGAGTAATAGTAGAATAAACAAAAATATATGGATGGAGACTATGCAGCAGCAATTATACAGTACTTTACCTAAAAATAACACCTCAAGTAATTGGTAATGTTGTCTGTGGTTGCATAACTGAGAAAACTCATCATCTCAGATGCTCTGCAAGTATTTAATCTTCAATTTCCCTCTTTTTGATCAATGCAGTTACTGCAAAAGAATGGACAGACACACACACACACACACACACACACACACGCTCCACAGTACATTCAGTACACATTGTTTGCTTCTCCTCTGTCATGTGCCAGTGATTCTGATGTGCCAGAACAATAAATCCAGACAATGTGTTTCAGCTTCCTGTGGTGTCCCCAACATCGTGGCTTCACTCTTACATTTTTTTTTCAGTCTGCACAGTAACAGTCCTCAGACTCCCAGCATTAAATGGGAAAAACAAAAATAGAACATAGTGTACTAAAAGCATCAGCGTGTGTGCATTTGCTGTAACTTTTGTGCATTTGTCTGTGTCAGTGAGCAGCCCTGTTTTAATTAAATAAGCATAAAGTCTTTTCTCTGGTCAGTGCTTCCATATTTTAATTAGCACTATAGTTAAAATAAAACAGACATTATCACTTAGGAGCATAGGTGCTGACAAGTGGATTGTTTGATTCATGTTCTATTTTTCCTAACGTGCACAATCCCTGGTGCAGCCTTTTTATCCTGTTATGCACATCAACCAACAGAAATCTTTAAACCTTACGTGAGCCACAGTGTTTTGTATTGTTTTAGTCGTGTTGCTAAGTCTGTTGGGAGATAAAAGCAGCCAACAGATATCTTGACACATTTCCTCCTCTGTTCCTCGTCCAATCTGACCTGCTCTCGTCATCCAACAGCAGACCACCCACTGTTCGCTGTAATGGTTAACCTCAGATTAACCACAGCACAAAGACCCTTCTGGTTTCATCTCCTTTCATCTCCCTCCCACACCTTTTTGTTTTACTTCCAGAGTTCATCTCTTCTTCCACTACCTTTTCTGCCAATAAATGTCAGCCACTTAAGGCAGGAAAATAAATATCCAAGAGAGCAAAGCAGCCAGAGGAGTCACCTGCCACGGCACAGCAGCATCTGCTCATGCAGCTTAAAGCACACGAGTCAGTCAGACCGTATGCCATTTTTAGCCACAGAGATAAGAGAGCTGCTATACTCCAAATCAGCACCATTTCCTCCTAAGCGCTTCGCTCAAACTTTTCCTTCTTTTAAAATGTCCAGCAATAGCATGGTTGACATCGCCTAAAAATAAGCAGGGTATGCAGCTCTCTAAGAAACTTTCTTTCTCTGCTTCCTCATATCCATGCCTCCCACACTATGAGTCAAAAATCATTATCTCAGTGTGACGCTCTCTGTATATAATTAGCGTCAGGTGCATGGTGACATTTAAGGAGGTTTAATGATGTTTTGAAGGCATGTGGGAAAAGGTAGTGGAATCATTTTCTTGCAGGAGTGACGATATAAATATATGTTTTTAGGGGTCAGGTGGGTGGTTTAATGCTACCTTATGACAGTCATTTTCCTAATTAGACATACAATAGGCTTCTTTCACACTCTCCATGTTTTTGAATATTGTACAGCTAATACTTGATCACTTTCAGTTCTACTGTTCCACTGACAGTTGCAGCTTCTGCAGAATGCTTCTACCTCGATCTTCACCAAGTTGAAGAAAGTTGAGCACATTACAGCAGTTCTTAAAGCCGCAGGAGCTGAAACTTGGGGAAGAAATGCCCAATGTCCATCAGCAGCTGTCTCCTCTCAGTCCAAATAAAGGACTAAATATAAATACAGATGAACCTGTTATTGATTCACGTTGTTGTGAAAAAGTAAAACCACTTCTCTAAGCATCCATGTTGAGACATGGAATAAAGCAGTACAGTCACGTCCAAGTTGCATCTAACAGAATCTGATATAGGATGTAATTAACCCCTAAGTGTCTGAAAACTACCTGTGACGACTCATGGGGTTGAATATCTGCTGACTCCAAAAAAGACAAGGAGTAGATGTAGATGTCTCATGTCCTATCAAACCATCTGAATTACAATATGCTGAAACAGAGGTGCTAAAAACGAACAAACCCTTTAACTTTAAGTCAGTACACTGGCCTCATTTGTGCTAAATGTGAGACTTTAAAGCGCTAAAGAGTTTCAGGTCAAAGATCTACATTATCGATCTGCTTGGTCCAAAGACTGCTCTAGTTTACCCAGTGTTTCCAGGACTAAAATGAAGCATGGTGAAACAGCTGTTAGTCTATGTAACATCCTTCCTGAATATTGAAGTTAAGGTTGAGATTGGTCTTGGTTTTGAGACCACCTTATGTAGGACACTCTGAATGATATGTTCTTGTCTCAGTCTCAGACAAAGGACTTTGAATATTACAAATAAATAAATAAATAAATGAATGTTATTTATAATAATCAATAACAACACCACAACTGGTATCATTAAGTGGCTCATGTTTTCCGCCCCCAGCCTGTACACTGACATTAGTGTTGGGCAGAGACAATAGGAATACCATGTATTCATATGTTAAACAAAACATTATACTAATTGATCACTTATACCTTCTTGAATCATGAATTTGAAAATCTTTCTTTTCTGTGGTCAAATAAATTTGACAGTGTCTCATTAATAAAATATGCATTTATTTAATTGTTACCTCATTAATTCTTTAAGTGCATTTTTATGGTGCATGTCAGTGCCTCTGTAAAGTACTTGGACTTATCTGAATACTTCCCTCACGTCTTCATCACAGCATTCACAGATATAAAACTCCTGATCACAGCTTTTCTTCTTTTCTCTGCCTCTCCTCCTTCGTAGCAGCGAGCAGACAGCTTGGTCAAAAGGAGGTACGGGCAATGATGTCAGCAGCCTGCGTCAAAGTCTCAGAGGCACGTTTACAATCCCCTTAGCCTAACTAAGCCTTCCATCGAGATCATTGCACATTAATCAAATCTACGCCGCAAGTGCCGTGTCTTTGTGCATGCACGTCAATCTCCTCCTGTGGTCCAATCTGTCAATTCATCGAAGCAGACTCAGACGCAAACACATATGCTCACAACATGTGTAAACAGGACATGCATGCAGTGTACAGTACCTGCAGTCATTGTAAAAACATTGTGCAACCTTGAAATGGCTCATTAGAGTTTTTTTTTTTTTTGATCAACTGACTGAATCCTTCTTGAGTTCAACCGATCTATCATTCTCCCCGTGGGTCACGACATTTGCAGAGGAAGAAAAAAAATGCTCCTTGTTGCAATTATTCCACAGATGATTGCAGCTTCATGGCCACAGATAAGATAGCATTGTTGTGCTGCTGTTATTGGGTTTCCACTTAAATGAGTCAACTATACTGTGGTTTGCATTTTGTGCTTGAGTGCACAATGAAGGAAACATTTGGGATATGGACACGTGGACATCAAACAAGATCAAAAGTCAGCATTTATCACGAACTCTGTGCAAAATTAACTAACTCTCCTCTTATTCCTCAGTAGTTGTGTGTTATGTTAAACATGTGAGCTCGCTGAAACCTGATGATAGAGCGAGGTCACGTTGACTGACTGTGTTTGTGTGCAGTCAACCTGCACAAAGCTGGACACACACGCAGATAGTATCACAATGGAAATATCCTTCAGCTTATAAGATAAAATGCTGGTGGGCATATTTTAGGTTTCCTTAAACTTGGCGCTGGGACAAAATATATTCTCATGGCTCTGTCAGTGACAAACTAGACCACATTCCAATATTAATGATTCTGCAAAAACACTGTAAACCTGTAAATAGAAAAACACAAAACTGGGATACTGAGCCACACTGACTTAAGTCTGTCATTGTATTTCTACTCATCAGTATGTATTTGAGGTGTTCTTCTACTCTTTCACATTTAACTGAGAGCTTTTGTCATGTTTCAGGTTTTTCAGTTTTTCAAACCCTCCTTGTCCATTGAAATCCACATCAAAACTGACTTTGTTTCTGAGTGATAACTGTGTGTGAACTGAAGCATTACTTTATTTATGGGTTGAGTTTCAAACCCACTTGGAGTCACTGGAAAATACATTTGTCACAAAGCTGAAAAACAGGCCTGTTTTTCCTAAACTTGCAACATGTTAGCTTTTTAGAGATCCATGGTTGTCACAGGACAATGATGCAACAAACATATGATGAATGTATAGAATATAATGCATCGCTGCAGATTAAATTATCCTACAGTATAAAGTAGCTAAAATGAGTTCAACCTTAAACATCCACGGTTATAAATGCAACAGTAAAAATACATTTAAACTGCATTTTATAATAGTGAAACACAGTAAAGTGTTTACTGCACCGCAAAAAGTTTGCCTTTTCAGACTTTTGTATTTTTTGCTGACAGTACATACTTCTACTTAAGTGAAGTTTTACAGGTTCTGTATGTGATAGTTTCAGGTGAAGTTTCAAATTGCAACCAATTGAATATACTCTCACTCTCATCTATGGCTGTTGCTTATTAGAGTCAGTACTTGTTTTGTTCATTCTGGGCTTTAATTATTAATATTATATGTCATTTAATATAATGATAACCTAGAAGTATCTCTGTGGCAACTTCAAAATACAGTTTGTGTTTCATTTGTCCTTCATTTGATTTATCACCATTTATTATAGTATTGTCCTTTGCATTTTCAGTGAAAAGCAGGGATTTTACTCTGATTAATTAACTGATCATGGACATGTTCATAAAAAAACAGAATCAATTAAAGCAGTATTATATCAGAACAGACAAAACAGAAGAAAAAGTGACTTTTTCAGCAAAATATATCATTAACTGAACATTAAAAACAAAGCATCCATGGTGCCATTTGTCAAACTACATGCGTCTTATTGATGAATTGGAGTTGCAGATGATGATAGTGTCGTAAAGTTCACTAATGAACCTCTAAACGTCCAAATAAGACAAATGTATTTCACCTGAATTTTTGAAATGTATTGATAGGATTTAATGGTTGAAAAGATATTAAACATTTGAGATTAGTGGATGCTTTTAATCACCAGCTGGTTAATAAAGGGTTAACATAAGGATATTTACAGCTTAAGTTAGAGTCATCCTGATTTTACTTCCCATAATGCAACTCACTACCATTGTTATTAAGATCCACTCTTCCTCTCTATGTGATAAATGACCACCTGTTTCTCTACTCCACTTTCTTGTAATGTTGCTCAGCTTTTGAAAAATGTGGGCTCTTAACTACATTAAGAAACTCCACTGGAAGTGTTTTTCTAACCTAAGTCTTCACACAGACTTAATAATGTTCATTGCAAGTAATAACCCTGTTATCATTTATAAAATTGCTGGAGTCCCCCCTGATTAAACTCACTAAAGCGTCATACGCACACTCATATACACTCAGTAATCTTAACCGGCATCATTACTGTGACAGATCACCGTCTGTTACTGTTTTCCCCTCTGATCATCAATGAGCTCTCAGCATCTGCTCTGGCTTGACTGTACATCCATCAGAGGGTTTAGCTACACACCAGTGGTGAGTTGAAGGGGAGAGGAAGGGAGTGTGAGGTAACCCATTAACTGGTTAAAGCTGTCAGAAGGGCCGTGACCGCACAAACAGAGCATTTGTGCTGCATTTACGTCAGACAGCAGCTGTGGTTCATCCCTCCCCCTGCAATACTATGAGAGTCAGCCAGACATGCATCAGGACTGGGAAAGAAAAACAGTGGAAGGAGCAGTATGTTTGCTTTTGTGGACACGCTGATACGTTCTACAATACACAGACGCACACACATCATAGACACAGAAATAAGATTAGTGGTTACCCATGGCATTTCTCTGGAAATGAAAGGGAAAGATTCATACTTGTCCAGACGTAAAGCTTCTATAATCCATGACATTACATCTGCAATAATCCTCCTTGGCATTTAGTGCACACGGCTGAGTGATTATAACAGGTGTCATGTCATGTTTAAAACAGGATTATGACAGCTTTGGTTTGCATGTGCCTAGTAGCAAACATAAGTGTGCATGAGGGTGTGAAATCACTGGGCTGCAGACTAAGTGGCTTTTATTGTTTTAATTTGGGGAGAACATGATGTGACGTCTACAGTTTGGGATGTGAACTCTCCCTTTTCCATTATGTGGGACCCTAAAAGACAAAATGCAAATTAAAAAAAGAGATAAAGACGCAGCTGGGGCTGTTAAAAACTTTAACGGGACTAAATCTCCAAGAAACACAACCCCCTCGAAAACAATAACACACAAATAATAGGAGGAAGAAGGGAAAATAAAATGAGGAATTAGAATTTGCACGAGCTGCGTATTTTATTTATTTATTTTTATCTATCTGTATGTCTTAGGCAAAATAGCTGTTAACTGTTAATAACTAGGTCAAACTAGGTTGAACAGTGCAGGGGCTCCACAGGCTGTGATGGTGGATGCATACACAGGCCACTTTTCACAAGGTTAGTCACACAAAGGTTAGATCACATGGGCTGCAAAATGACACGAGGACATGTAAGGGTGGAGACTTTTTCCTTTTGTAAATAAATACCATGAAAAGACAATAACTAACAATGCGTTCTCTGCCTCTCAGTAACTTCCCCACCCTGTCTGTGGCACTTGGCTCCAAGCCAGTGTGTTCTGCTGAG
Organism: Apogon talboti; assembly: GCA_037367365.1. Lineage (NCBI taxonomy): Eukaryota > Metazoa > Chordata > Actinopteri > Kurtiformes > Apogonidae > Apogon > Apogon talboti. Next base: position 14,826,310 of record JAPQRQ010000015.1, on the reverse strand, counting down.
GACAGATGTGATTAACTATAATGTGTAGTTGGAGTTAGCTCTGACACTGTAGCTTTTAGCAAATGATATTCAAACAAGACTAATGAATGCATTTGTTGGGGATTAATATTCATCTGTGGAATATTGCCACCCTTAAATGGTTGTGTGTATCTGTTTTGTGAATGTGACATGAACTGAAACCCACATCTATGACACTGATGCACATATTTTGTTTTGTAAAACAATGAAGGCCTGTGGTACAGAGGAAGAAGTTTTGGATACACAAATAAGCCTCTGACTTAAATTACATTTACGTCAGGAGTTAATACAAGTTGTCACAGTAAACAAACACTGTGTCCACTTTCATCCTTCCCTAAAATATCAGATTACCTCTGGTCCACGCTCTTATTTTGAAAAATAATGTGAGCTTAAAACGGTTTGAGTGACTTAGCTTTGAAAACACTTATCTGCTGCAAAACATCAACAATAGTGACGTGGAAGAAGTGTAGGATGAAGGTCACTTAAACTATTGAGCTTTATTTATTTCTCCTGTGCATTGTTTGCTTTGTGGTTATGAATGACTGCTGCCTTAACATCCATTGCACCTGTCTGGTACGTTCAATGCCTTCTATTTAATACAGACTGACATCTCCCGTCTCTGCTGATGCTCTCTGTCATTTCTGACTGTTCATCATTTGTGTCACTTGAAATGTCATTGCACAATAAACAGTCTTTAAGTGGATCTCTCACATATGAGTGGTTCTCCCTTAAAAAAATATATATTAAAATACATTGTTGCCCATAAAGTTGGTATGATTTTATTTTCACACGCATTCCTCTTTTTATTCCTATTTATACACATCAGTAATCACCTTTGACAGGTACAATGATTAGATACTGTGTCAAAGTTACACTTTATCTATCAAGAATACATTACATTGTCACAATATTTTATTCCAACTTTAACTTTATGATCAACAGTGTATAAAGAAAATATATACAATATATAAAACTCTTCTTCCTCTACTAACTGTGTACGACTAAATTATTTAATATCATTTTGATCAAAACTTTCTTTCAGCCACTACACATTATGTAAGAACCTTGTTAATATGGGACTGGGGGGTGGGGGGATCTGTATATGTGACAAAACAAATTCTCCTACACTATATATACTGCAGAGAGGTGTATTTTGTTAGTAAAGTGACCTTTTGTGCAGGTGTCCCAGTCTAAGTGGTGCAAAGTGCAGTCGAACAACATACAAACAAATTAAGGAAATGTAAATCTCAGATGTTTAGTATTCTCTTATCTATGAATGCAAAACAGCATTTGAGAAAGTAAGCCTAATCTGATGTATATACATATTATTATTTAGTAGTTTAATGTCATACATTTTCTGCATCCTCTTCTGTCAAGGCTGCTTTGTAAATAGCTTTGTAGTGACAGGTTTTAGATTATTTCATGTGTAATAGTAGTCAGTACATAACTATCATAGTTATAAACAGTTGTAAACACATAAAACATAACATTTTCATTTACAATTTTAGGAGGAGGGGCTTATGGGACAAATTTGACCCTATAAATAAGGATTATATTGATATAAAATACAAATTTAGGTTTGCACACTACAGTTCTTTTTAAATCTCTTTTTGGACTGCACTCTGCACTACTTTTGTTGGATTTAATGATAACTATTGGTGTATGTTTTCTAATAGACTTGCTTTTGTATATTTTTAAGTGAGAAATGTGTTAAAAAATGTGTGATGTTCAGACTACAAATCCACTAAATTATTAATTTAAAGATTTTTGTTTAAAGGTGCACAAATATTGTATATTTGAAGACAAGCAAAGACGTGGCGAGCATCTGTGCAGTGAAAATATTGTCCCTGCTCTTTCATGACAGTACCAATCATTCAATCACAGCTAAAAGAGAAAAAGAATACGCAAACAGAGTTCAGGTACAGACAGATACAAAGGTAGAAAAAAAGCTGTTAATCATAATCTCTCTGTGTAAGAACTGGTAATGTGCTGGCGTCAGAAGCAACTGATGTCACCTCCAAAGCTGCACCAAGCCCTCCCCTCCCCCTCCTCCCAGTGACTGCATCACTGCTGGACCTGATGATCGCCTCTCCCCTCTCTCTGGACGGCTGACGGCCATCCCCACAGGTGTATCCTACAGTAGTGTTGCATTGTTGTGATGGTCAGACACACATATGCCCTGCCTGATCTGCTGTAATATCCTGAACATATGCTTCAGTCTCAGATACTCCACAATCAAGACAAAGGATCAGTACAACATGTGCAGAAAAATTAACAATGGGTTGGGAGGGAAAAAAAAGACAACGCACTCAGAAACTCAGTTCATAGGGAGGAGACAAAGCACTACAGCACGATGAACCGCACGCTGCATGATAATCTGCATGTGGTGCGGTGTTCTGCAACACAATGCACCACACAAGACCACAAATTGCACAGTCCATACGAGGTAGCTCACTTTACTGCAATCCAATATGTTGACACATGTGGAATGGAGAGGTGGAGCACTGGGAACGTGTGGTTGATTTGGTTTTTTAGCATGTGTAGCTGAGACAAGAAGAAAGGACAGCAAAAAAAAAAAAAAACATACACAAACAGATGAATAAACACAACCTTGTTAGACAGATAATCTCTCTGTAAATTCATACAATGACACTGTTATATGTACAAAATACGTGGTATGTGTTATATAATTTATCTAAGCTATGTCTTCTAGGAAATAATAATGACTCATATATCTGCTGATGCCTTCTAATACCAACTCAACTTTACTGTTGTAATGTGTTATCAATAACAGCATTATGTGCCTTTATTTTTTAGGCACTGAGCATAGAGCTGTTTTTCTCTTCATTTAATAGCTGAGAGGAAACAAGGGCAAATACAAAATGGAATGACATCAAACATAGGTCATGAGGATTGAACAAAGAACGTTGCTGTTCATGCTTGGGCGTCCTTAAAGGTGGAGTAAGTGATTCTTGAGAAAGACTGTTGATATATAATTGAACCAAACCAACACATCCCATCAGGTGTCCTTCACATGGCTGTCCTTTATAGGTTAATTTAATTCTCTCGCCAGTGCCCTTCACCGCAGTTTTTATAATGAACTGGAGTTGATCTCCAAGCACTTTCAGTTGTAGCTCAGTGCTCCTAATGTGCTACGTGCAAATGCTAATCGCTAATTCTAATGCTATGTGCTGTGTGTATTAGGATGGGAAAAACGCAGTGACTGAAGTAAATCAACCTTTAACTCATAACTTATCAAAACCATTCTGCAAAGTGCAAAAGGTTACATATGGAAACAAAGAGATAATGGACTAAAAGAATAAAGAAAACTGTATTATCAATCAAAATACAATGCAGTTCAATAATTAGTAAACATGAAAAAAGAAGTTGCATTTATTGGCATTGTTGGCTTAGTTTCATCGAGTTTGTTCATTGACAGCAAATAATCTCTCCAGTAGTTCATGAGAATCTTAGAAAGGGCATGACAGGAAACTTATGGATGAATGAAAAAAATGGGAAAGTGAAGCCAAAATATTACAGTTATGAAAGATGCCATGTTGCTGTTAGTGATGGATAGGTGATGTATCAAAGACAGAGACATGACATCTGATGAATTTATTTGCATGTCCAAT
>JAPQRQ010000015.1:14808743-14821859 GCA_037367365.1 Apogon talboti | reverse complement strand
AGGGTGGCTATTTTGAAGAATCTAAAATATAAAACATGTTTTGAGTTATGTCACACTTTTTTTAACTACATAATTCCGTATGTGTTCATTCATAGTTTTGATGCCTTCAGTGAGAATCCACAATGTAAATAGTCATCAAGCTGATGAAATCTCCATAAAAAGACATAAATTCGCTTTTAGAAATGTTTTGTGGTTCTGTGCATATTTTTTTTATGTGGCTCATGTCCCTTTGAATGGAATTCATAGGAAAGTGTTTATAACTTACACTGCTGCTAACCATAAGCAGTTAATTGAAATGTTTAGCCTCACTTTTGTAAGCTGTTGTGGTGTTCATTAGAAATAACTGAGCCTGGAGTTAAATATAAGTAATGATATACTTCAATGCTATCAGTTTTCCTAATGGTACCAAAGAAAGAAGAACTGCACAATAGATTTCTTATATATTACAGCAACAAATAAGCTGTCTTGCAAATTTTTATCACCAAATCTGTTTCTGACTGAGAAATTGTGATGCATTTTTTTTTATGTACTGTATGTTATCAGCCTATAGGCCAAATAAAAATAATAGGTCATGATCGGTAGCCTCTTATTGTTTCACTATGACATCGGTTCATACATTTAATATGAATTGGTCAAAGCATCATCTGAGTCCTGCATTGTTTTATGCTTAAGAATTCAGATTGACAGAATATTATCTTTTTCAGTAAATAACTATTTGTGATATTCTTTTCACACTACTTACATAACAAAATCAGCCTATGATAGTAACTCAAAACAATGCTCTTGCACGTTCCTACTAAAGAAGATTACTGAAGATTCACTGAATTTGACAAAAAGTTTTAGATTAAAAGGCTTACTCTACCTTTAACCATGCAACTGGGGGTGACCCCAAAATCTAATTCATTTCATTTCATTTTGAGAGGAAAAAAAAGAATGCCACTCATCTTATGAGGTTATAAATAATCAAAATAATGAAAAAAAGCATCCATGTACTCAAGTCAATGGAAAAATGTTTTTCATTTAGTTTTAATGTCCATTTTTGGAAATATTTGTGCAGTACGAAAACATAAATTGGAGCCCCAACTGTCTGTAACTTCATCTTTTTACGTGCTTTGTTGATAAGATGGTTGTTAAAGATTCCTAAACTCAATAAGGCAACCCTGAAATGCTGAGAGACTCAGTGTGGAGTTTAGCTGCTGCGCTCGGAAAGGTTTACTCAGAGAGGAAGCTGGAGTCTCAGGGGAGAATTTCACCTTTGGCCTAGAAATATTTGGGAAATGAGCCTGTTACATCACATATCTAGGTATTATAATACAATACTGCAAGCTTTCTCATTCAGTTGAATGATGGGAAATGCTAAGTGCTATTCCAGAGCATCCACCAGTTACTGCAACGCCACATGCACAGTAACAAAAGAAGACAACAAAATTGCTTAATCTGTAATCACACAGTGCTTCTGCTATTTGCCAACGTGGTACCTAACACCTTTGCGTCACTCCTCTTTCATCTGTGTGGAGTTTAGTCAGACGTGTATTATCAGAGATGTGACGTCAGCAACCAATCCTCTGTACTGCTGCATGGCTTATGTAGAAGCATGTGAAGGGAAGGTGAGGAGAACAGTTTCAAAAGCCATGACAAAGATGATTTGCACCAAAAATACATGTCACGTCACGTTGGATTTTTTTTGCACTGTACAATCTGTTTTTGACAGAAGCGAGGCAGAGCTCCCCTCAGCTGAGCAGCGTGATTGGTATTAGTAGTATCAGGAAGTAGGACTAAAAGGTTTGAAGTGAGCTTGAAGAATGCGCCCTGGGTCAGTGTGTGTGATCTGAGCAAATAGACAGTAGTCAGGAGGGATATTGACCCAGGCTGATAAGCTATCAGTAGACATTCCTGTGTAGATGCGTGGTCAAGGTCAGCAATGGAGGATCAAGACACAGGAACTGGCAGCAGGGTCCATAAACTGACACTGGAGTGACGCATGGAGAGACAGAAAGATAAACTAGTAGAATGAGCTGGCATTTAACACAAGTAAATGTGATTCACCTGCAACAAAAATCTATACAGCAAGAACTGGATGTGATCTAAATAGAACTAATGTTGACCAAACAGTTGACCTTCACATATCTAATGTGAACACAGTGTCACATCAGCCAGTCCACAAGGTAATAATAAACCTAACAGACAAAGCTCTTTCTTGGTTTTATCTCTATAATCAACTACGTTCTCTGGCATTGGTCTCACGTTACCAAAAAACAAAACCAGATGATGTAGTGGCTTGTCTGGTTCGAAAATAGTAAAAAAAAAAAAGAGAGAGAGAGAGAGAGAGAGAGAGAGAGAGAGACTGGCACCTCGCAAAATACTGTGAATATTGTACACTACAATTGTGCACTACTCCCTATGTAAGAAAGGAGAAATCAATATTTATGAATTACCACAACTTCCATGCATCTTGTCATGCATCACACAGTTTTTCCATCACTGTTTGGTCACATATATACAAACAGCAGAAGTTTGTTTGACAGTTTGGGACCATCTGTGCTCCTTTGGATCACATTCCAGTAGTGTTCAATGGGGTCCAGGTCTGGAAATGTTGACAAGTCTTGTTTTGTTTTGTTTTTTTTATTTTCTCCACAGTTGTATATGTTACCTGTTGACATAGGAGTCAATGAAAGTGGGTAAAGAGTAAAACAAGAAGTACAGAGTGTGCCAATTGGTAACTGAGCCTGATGTCTTCACAATAGTGCATTAATGTTCTCATAATGATAAATCATTGCAACATTCCAATGATAGCTGTGGGTCTCAACCAGTGTTGCACTACAGGAATGAGCTTTGCTCTTCTAAGAAAAGTAACCCACAGTAATTTGATGGATTCTTAAATGAGTTACTACATATGTTTTGTCATTGTGACCATTAGTTTCTATAACACATTACGTTACAGTATGATTTTAATGTCATTAACTGGTGTCACCGCCTCGCTGTTTATTTGTTCACTTCTTGTTGTATACTGCCACCTTGTGGTGAAAAACCAGATGTGTTTGGTAAATTTGAAGTGATCTCTTCTAGTTGACAGTGTGAAATGCTGTGTAAAAGGGTTAAAAACAATTGTCGTATTTGTAACAATCTTAGTTTTTCCAATTATTTTGAGAATATATAAAAATGGAGGGACTTTATTTAAAATGGTTGTAATTCCTAAACAATTAATACATTATTTTTGTTAAACCCCTTGAATTAAAGCTGCAAGTCATCACTTCAATCACATCCTGATCATTTCTTTTCAAATCCACTGTGGAAGTGTAGAGAGACAAAATGACACAATTTGTATCACTGTCCAAATACTTATGGACCTGACTGTATGTGTGCTGTGAATGAATGACTCTTTAGTGCATGTTATTGGCAAATTTTTTGTTTTTACGTTGTTCAAAATATTTTAAAATCCTCTATAAAACACAGATAACAATAATGGAATCTATACAAATACTGAACCATGCACTACTTTCACTAATCATAGTTTGAGGACGTTTCTATGGGTCAGGGTCGAGGAGATGGCCATGACCCTCAGTTTATTAAATCTTAACCTTTTCTCTTGTCATCCTCTTGGCTATCTAAAGTAGACACACACACACACACACACACAATCTAATTCAAAAACTAAAATTCTGGTAAATGCAAAAATTCAGGCAGAAATAAAATTCCTGCAAAAATAAAATTATAAAATGTTCACATATTCGACAATAAGTAAAGCTGCAGATGTGGTCTTTATTACGACTTTATGAATGAAATAGTTATTATATGTTTTATAGTGCAGAGAAGACAACAACCATGGAAACATACAGAAAGAACTATAACAATAATAATTATACATAACTTCAGAAGCTAGTCCATAAATTCTATGCAAAAATAGAAGGTATACCAAGATAGAATAGGACACAAAATGAGAAAATGATACAGAGCTCTTATTGTATCAGTCGACTCTGTGATTCAATGGTGTATCTTCCAAAATGTGCTTTATCTTCTTGGTAATCCAGTCCTGTAATGTTGTACTTGTTTAACAGCTTGATTTTGAAGCTCTTCTTTCCTCTAGAGGCTAAAAACATTACTGCAGCATGAAATTCTGGTCCGCTCTCCAGTACATCAGTGACAGAAGAAGCATTCAGATCCATCCATCAATCCATGGTGGTTTATTTACCTTAAGAAGTTAAGGAACACTTAAAACCCTGCTTTGTGTATTTTAACATTCATGCATACACATATTGTCCTTTTTTCTCAGCTACATTTGTCCAATAGCTTTACTCATTTTTTCTATGCAATTACACTTTTCCTCTTGGATTAAAGCTGATCCTTTGAGCTCGTGAAAGCAATAAATAATTCTCACAGGACATTGATGCTACAAACATATGATGATTATATAAAACATGATGCATGGCTATGTGTGGATTAAACTACACATCAGTGTGTAAACTAGTTCAAATGACCTTAACCTTAAACATATACAGCAGGAGTAACACGAATCCAAAACATCTAGGGTGACCAGGTGTCCCACTTTGTGTGGGACCGAACAGCATTTTGATTCTTTCCCACATCCTGTATATTAACACAATGACCCTATTTTAACTTTGAAGATAAAACACTGGTTAAAGAAGACTTAAGTCAGATTTCCATCTAAATGTCCTCCAAATGTGAAGAAAATCCTTAAAAGAAAATGTGAATTTCTGTGTGTTTCCATTTGTTCTGTTGTATGAATTTAGATCATGGACATACAGTACACAGCAGGTGCATATTAGTACTAATTATATAAGTGTTCTACAGTAAAAAAAACAAAAACAAAAAAAACATGGCTAAGACCAATGTAATCATTTGTAGTTTTCCAACTCCTGTTCTTTTATGTATGATTCATTTTAATTGACTTGGTGTTACATAAAATTAAAGGTTAGATTTTTGACACATTGTCAGTTACATGTAATATTTAATCCCATAACATGTTACATACAGTAAATTGTTGACTGAGAGCTTTTATCCATCTACATCAACTTATTTTCCTCTTCCATTTTTAAAAATTGTGATATTTGAGTTTTTCTCACATTTTCTTGGGTTTTTCAGTTTGGAAAAACACAAACACACACACAAGGCCACATGCTGAACATCCAACCTGCAGCCTTTATAGACTGTTGTGGTTTATTTTGTGAGTAACCCAGACATTATATCTAAATGTAAGTCCACCCCTCAGCATTGGACACATGTCCCAGATTGCTCCACACAAACATACTCTTTGACCCACATTTGGTTTGTTGGGATGCGATCACTTTAAAAACATCATGTACAGACTGTTGAAGTCTTAGGCCGCCTTTAGTTTGGTTTCAAAGCTATAATGTGTACATATATGCACATTTATTAGTGTCTGTATCAAAATACAACCTGAATATACAGTGTTGTAAAACAGATCATCCAGAAAAAACAGTATCTACTGAACAAAAGTTACATATATCCAGTGTAATCTCCCTTTGCACTTAACAGTAAATCTCATGAAGACAATATGAGCTATACTGTAATTCTTATGCTGTTTTACATCAGGCTTCAATCAGAGCATATCAAGTTTCTTGTTGTATGGGCAGCCATTTGTCATGAGTGTAGGTCACACTGTATACTTTAGTCAATAGAATTGTTTGTGTGGTGTTAATACTGTGCACATACTTCCTGGATTTTCCAAGCGTTTTCAGACGGCTTAGGTGGTGTCTGGGTTTCAGTTTGTTGAAGACTTAAGGACACAAGTGGTGCAATGAGAGGTTCTCTAGTGAGAGCAAATTAAGAAAGTAATTATTAGATCTGTAAAAGCTCTGACTACCTGTTACACTTTTACTTTCTGTAAAAGCTCTCACTACCTGTTACACTTCTGTTAATCCATCCCTGTAATGCAAGAAGAGTGTAATGTGAGAGCACAATGTAAATGCTTTATTTCTATGTTTTTCTGCCCCCTAGTGGGCAAACGTAATTACTGCTGGATGTGATTCCGATCCATGATCCAGTCCGTCTACTCCACTAGTGGATTAGAATATAAAGTATCATAAAATGGAAAAGGCCCAGTAAAGTAAATCATACTAATTACATACTTAAATGCAGTATTTATGTAAAACTGCTTGGTTACATCCCACCTCTGTGGCTCATGTGGTGGCGGTAAAACTCCCCAGTGGTAACAAAGGAAAAAAACCACAGGAGAACAAAAGCCAGGGCTCAGATGTGATCCAGTCCGGGATTTAGGGATCACTCGGCGCTTCTCAAGTTTCACTTCGGCGCGTGCTCTGCCCCGTCTGCTTTGTGTTGTCAGGCAGAAAGACACACCAGCCAGGGCGGCGTGTGTCCCGAAACACAGGCTCCCCATCCGCCGCAGCAGACACACACTTTTACCCCCATCCACCGTCAGACAACCACCCGCTGAACAGCCGAGCGACGCCGCGATGTCGGTGGGACTGGAGTCTGGATTTTCGAGTGAGGAGGTGTTAACCGCCCGCTTCCCCCTCCACCGGGCGTGTAGGGATGGAGATGTCGGTGCCTTGTGCTCCCTTCTTCAGTGCACCTCAAACCCGGCTGACCTCAACGTGGAGGACACCTTCTACGGCTGGACGCCCATTCATTGGGCCGCTCATTTTGGAAAGGTACCCCTCTTTCGTTAGTTAATCCCGACTAGGATACCCCTTATGGAATTTTTGTGGAAACGGTGTCCAAAATGAGCGCTCTCCGACATGAGCCTCCTCTCCTCGGCCATTTCCTGATTTAACTGTTAGCTGATGAGACCATAAAGCAGCTGGAAGCACACAGCCAACCGTTAGCAACATTACATCCACATTTACTCCCAGAAAAACTCATTTCTCCTCACGTGAATTAACGTATAATGTTTAGAAATAATTTGTAGTGTTTTGTTTCACTTGAAAATAGTTTTTAGCTTGGGCGGCAATAATGTAAATGACCGACAAATGAGCAAACAAAGAAACTAACCTTACGAGAAACAACTGCTAGCTTAACCATTTCTGCCATTTTAGCTAAAGCTAGCCAAATCATTCATCTAATCCGAGTCAAATGAACAACTGGTGTTGCTGAAATAATAAACATTGTAAAAGAATGGCAGCTGCGCTAAAGATGACATTTTTTTGCAACAGATAAGAATATGTGCAGCTGCTTGAAATAACAACGTGTAGGTGTTTGAAGTGTTGATTTACAGGCTGTTAGATTCTCTCACACACCCACACTTAACTACTTAACTCCAGATTTGTTTTACGCTACACCTAGGGCAGGGCGGACCTACAGTTTGCACCAAGATTGGATGCATGCCCATAGCTATGAAAAGCTTTTTTCCACACAATAGTGTTGCATTTTTGTTGCCTTTGACTAGCTTCTGCACCGTGCTTGTCTTTACCTGCCCGTTGGCTGAATTGAATGTAATTGCTCTGTGTTGCTTTTGTTTTTATTACAGCTGGATTGTGTGATGCGTCTGGTTCAGGTGGGCTGTGGTGTCAATGCTGTAACCTCCAGGTTTGCACAGACGCCCACTCACATTGCTGCATTTGGGGGCCACCCTGAGTGCTTGTTATGGCTACTCCAAGCTGGTGCAGATATTAACAGACAGGTGGGACATCAGATGCACACAGCACACAAACTCTGAATTAAGCTGTTCATTTTGAAGTCGGGGCTGCTGGCATGGATGTTTACTGGAAGTGTCTTGCTCATGAGGAAGCACAGAGTACTTTCTTAGGCAAGCCAAAGTCAAGTTGTACAGCAGACAGGTTAAGACTGTAGATTATCCGGCTGGGTACTGACATGCCATACTTTTACATCACCACCCACGTGGCGTAGACACTATTGTTTTGACACCATATTTCAACACCAAAATCTTATGAGTGCAAGTACAATCGGCACACATCCACAGCTTTAATATGTGTTTAATGAGATTATGTTGAACAGCTTCAAGTTGTAGCAATTGGGTTATACTTTATGTCAGAGAGGTCAAAGATGGTGCTGAAATGCACTCATTTCCATTTTTGGTCAAGAACTAGTATTAGTATTTGTATTAGTGTCAAAAATATTTAAACAGCCCTCATACATTTGAATTATCCTTACCAGCAAAACCTTAAATTAACTAAATGCATTTACAGTAACAAAATTCAAATTCACACGTGCGTGAGTGAAAAAGAGCACAGCAGTGTGTGTTGTTGAGCTTGGACTGATCCCATCAGTGAGGATCATTCCAACTGAAGGGTCATGACCCTTTAAGTGTACTGTTGCCGCTTAGTCCTTACACCTGACTCATTTTCTAATAAGATGAATCTGTCACATTTTGAAGAGTGGGGGCACTCAAGCTGTTTGCTTTTCGCCTTTTATGTCATCCTCTCTTTTGTGTACTTCCATGCACAGACTCAGCCACTGGGGATATATTTTATGCACTGCTGCACCACTGAGAGAAATTAGATTTGTAGGTCACAGTGACATAATATGTTGTCGTCATCATGAAATGTAGTTGTGTGTGATTGTGGTATACGTGACTGTCTCCCTCCTGTTGGATTTACTTTGACTGGAGGAGTGTTAGGTCTACTACTTACACTGTGGTCAGAGCCTTCTCAAGTGTATGCATTTTTCTTTCCATCTGCGTGATTGCTATGTAACTGTTAATGTGTGGGTGGTAGTGGAGTCTGGGTGAAAAGTTCAGGCTCTTGAGTTTCACCCTTTTTTCATTCCTACAGCCTGATTTTCAACCACTGTAGTAAAACAAGCAGACTAAGCCCTATTCTGAAACTCAGTCATATATTCCTTTGTAACTAACAGATAGCATATCAGCTCATGCTGCTGTTCTCATGCTGAGTACAGTCATGGTTTTGTGTCTTATCATCTCTTAGGACTATGTGGGCGAGACGCCCATCCACAAGGCTGCTCGTGCGGGCAGTCTGGGCTGTATCAACGCTCTCTTGATTCAGGGAGCGAAAGCTGAGTAAGTCCTGTGATCAAACCTGTGTCCTCATTTGTTTTCTTTTGTACTATTCAACATCTCAGACACACCTTTACAAGGGATCACCACCAAACTCAAACGGGAGCAGTGCGGAAACTCCATTGTTAAATTGTTTGTATAAGTAAGATTACTAGAAGGACCTACAAATTATCCATGTAGGTCTGACTGGCTTTGTGAAATATTAAGATAAGAATTTCCAAGTAGATGGGACGATTGATTTGCTGACATTGCTTTGTTTAAACAAAGTTAAGTCCATTGGGAATCTGCTGAAATAAAATACAAATCAACTGAAGCAATTTTCGCTGTAATAAATGAGAAGTATACTGAACTGAAGGTAGAATTACACTTAATGCCACACAATATTATGCCGCCTTGTGATACTCCTATGTGTTCAATTATCGTGTTAAAATTGCTTTATTGTGACATAATTATATTTATATTATTGCAAATGATACTGATGCCATTTAGTGTATAGCACGAGTGCTTGAGTATGTCGTTATTACCTAGTTCGCTGTTAGTTCTCTTTGTGTTGTATTTATAAAACAGTTAAGTAATGACTGGCATTGTTAAATATATTTGGTGGTGCCCCCTTGGAAATGTGACATTTTGTTAATCCTTGAAATTGTTGTTTATTATTGCAACAATTAGCATTAAGTTGTCCTATGTGAGTGTAATAATTTTATCAAATGGGTTTGTATTGATTCATGAATGATTTTAGTTGCATTCAGCAGAGACTTGAATTTCACTGTAGTTATGAGGAACTAAAATGTAGAATGGGTAAAAAAAAAAAGCATAATGAACCAAGATTCTTCCCTTAGCTGCTGACTAACTGCTTTTTAGATGCAAAACATTTATTACACATTCATGAGGACAACTTAATGTAAAAGTTGAAAAAAATCTATTAGCCTACTAGGCCATATTGCATGATCTTTGTTAAATCTAGAGTGTGGTTTTCTTTGTTAACATTTGTTTTGGTTACTGTCTTACATACACAGCTTGACTGGATGACCAAATGCACATTATTTTTCTTTTCTGAAACTTGCTTACCATCAGAGAGTAAACACATCTGTTGCATAGGATGAAAATGCAGAGATTAGACATGTATTCAGTTTAACATAGATGTTCTTTGGTTAAATTAATTCGGCTGCAGTTGTTTCTATCTTGGTTTTTGAATAGGTCATTGGACTTGAGCACTGATACTCAGAGATACTGGATATTAGATTATATATTTAACTGTTCCCAGACTGCATGTTTCCTGGTGATGTTTTTTATTCTAGAAATGATTAACTGAGCGCAGTGGTCGAGCTTAGCCACACCTTAACAGTTGGCAGCTGCTTTTGTTCCAGGGCAGAGTGACTGCATTTATAGAATACTTCATTCACTTGATAGTAAAAAAGGAAACAAACTATCATTCTCTTTTTTTAAATATAGAGGCAAAGCCAAGTCAAATGACTATGTGATGCCTCTTTTCGCTTTGGGTGTCCTGAGAGATCTTGATATTGATTAAGTTTGTTAGTTAACTCTAAAACTTAGGCATATAATTCACCAACTGCATAGTCTCATTTTATACAAATAAACACATTTAATATTGTATGTTTATAGTTTAACACATTTAAGTTACAGGTTAAATACTGTGTACTAGTACTATGACGCTGTAACTAGTACTCAAGTTACAGTATCTTACAATACATATATTAATTTAAAGTGCAATGTGTTAATGGTTTACTTTGGTTAAATCATCACAGTACATTTGCAGTTTCATTCTTTGCAACAGATTTTACACTTCTGACACCACTGATTTTTAAACGGCAACACTAACAGGCAGTTTACACATGTGCATTTTCCTATGGGAGTGTTTTTTCAAGTGAGCTAATAAACCAATACATGCTGTCAGTAAAAAGTCAGTCTAAAGCTGTTTTTTGCTGAGTTCATCAGACACTTGGTCCTGTGAGAAGACAGACTAAGTTAAATGACCTGTACATTTAAATCTGAATCGCCAGATTTTACAGTTTCTGTAATGAATTCCAGCATGTTTAAGAGTTCACTCAAAAGCAAATGTTACTCTTTGCATCTATTTTTATTGGATTACTTATTGGCTGCTGAAAAAACTGTAGAAATATTTTGTTAGTCATTGTACCCACACAATTGGCTTGATCAGTCATTGGCTTTTTTTAATGACATAAACCCCCTGGTTGCGTCGGCTATTTTGGCAGAACAAACAGACCTTGTATTAATAAATGTTCCACTCACATTGAGGTCCTGTAATGTGCATTTGGTTATCAGCTGATCAGTTTTATCTGTAAGTAATGAAAATGATATGTGATTTTTTTTCCCCTTTGCAGATGACAGATACTGTAGTTAGTTTAATTTATTATCAGGTTATTTTTGTTAATTTATCAGAAATGTAATGGAGCACATCTGGGAGGGACACTAAAGGACACTGAGTGGGAATGAGGCTCATGACAAAATAGTTTTAAATTGTCAGAATAATTTATTTTCTTTTATTTTAGGCTGTTTTTCCTCAAATGTTTTATAATTAAAAATAGCTGATCTAAAAATGATTTTGCATATTATCAACCAAACAATCCATATGTCTTTAATTTAAATATAGACTTGTGATGCATCACATGCTTTCCCATATTTCCATTTGCTAAAAAAAATGCAAGAGATCTGCCATTTAAATTAATTAATATTTTGACAAATTAGCATACAGCTGTGAGAATGTATCTTAGGGTCTTGTGTATTAAAATCTGTGCCATGTTATTTTATGTCAAAAAAATAGTATACATTATAAATGTCCTAGATTTAGAATTAAGCTCAAATGTAATGTTATAGCAAATACACAGGTCCGAATACTGTTAATTTTATTTTTTAAGTTTTAGGATAAATTGTAAAAAAATGTAGATTTATATCTCTAAAAATCAATATGATAAAGATTTACTCAGTTTTATATATATCATTCTTTTTATCAGTGAACTGGTATGACATTAACAACATGTCATCATGTTTAAAAACATAAAGCAGTATGATTAAATCTGACACAAACATATTTCAGCACTAGGTGTACGTGACCTTCCCCTTTAGTCTATTTTGTTTGGTTGTGTTGTCCATCATCTTTCAGAATTTCTAATGAAAAGGGTCCTTTTTTAAAAATCCATTTTCAAGTCTACTACATGGACAGAGGGCATTTTCTTTTTCCTTTGCTTCCGTTGTCTGAAGGGGAGGCCTTTCTTGATGTCGACTAGTTCAAACCCGATCCAGATTTTCTTTTTCTTTTTTTTTTTTTTAAACTTGACAATTTTCCTGGACATCTGCTGAATTTCAAGTTCTTCTTCAGCATCTCTCTAATTCATTGGATTGTATCTGAGTGGTGACACTGTGGTTGTACACTCCTAACTTTAAAGAAGATTCCCTTGGCCTGCAATTCATAACGGAATCCTGACAGAAGTGTCTGGTCCACAGTGACAATTGTGCATTCTAAGACCTGAAGATACAGACGACCTGAGGTTACTTTCTCTTCTAGTGACGTGGACAGATGCTAAGAAGTAGCCTCCCTTAGTAATGATGCTTTCGAAAAGGCACGTTTTAATGGAATATATTTTGTTCCATTATCAATGAAGATAAACTTGAGAAATGAGTATTTGTTTGCTTTTTTAAAAAGAATATTAAAATTACTGGTGACTATTCACATCTACAGTGGACTTGCTCTCCATTGCGATGGTGCATTCAGTGACTTTAGCAGTCTGGTACTGCACTGTGTTAAAAGATGGAAGACAAAGGACTTAACACAGAACATCAGTGATCTGGACATTGAACTTCAGTCTTTTTTTGCCATCCACGGATGTTTTGGTCATTAAAATTCTCTGCTCAGGTTCTTGATGTCCTCTGCCATGTTTCTTGTTCTCTTCCTCCACGCCATAGAGGCACCTCGTACTTCCTTCTTTTATTAGTCACCTCTCTATGTAATTCTTTGAGACTTCTGTATTACAGTGATTCCATATCCACTCCTACAGTTAAAGGCAAAGTTGTCATTTTGTCACAACCTAACAAGATTTAATTAAAATAATGTATCCTAAAAAGAAAATTAGATTTATCTTCAGTGGTTTTAATACAAGTCTTAATAT
>JAPQRQ010000015.1:14785635-14803682 GCA_037367365.1 Apogon talboti | reverse complement strand
ATATATATTCCTTTATAGCTATATCGCACAGCCTTACTGTTCTCAGTCACTGTGCAGAAGAGAATTACTAAATATAGAGTGCTTAGTGAAGTTATGTTGTGGTAGGATTATTAAAGTTTTACCATACTCTGATCTTAATACTGTGAGCATTAGCATTAGATCTTAACTGTTATTTTGGTATTTAGAGGTTATATAATACAAAAAAACACTACCCAGCCTTCATTACATTGTTTGTTTATGCATTTCTTTGGTCGTAGGTATGGGCATGCCACCAGAGTTTCTGAATGGAAATGGGCCACTGGGTGGTGCTCAACACACCCAGATGGAAAGCATGAATGTGGAGCTGGCAGCTACTGTAAGCTCAGGTGGGCCAGGACCTTTAGCATTTGGGCTGAATGGGTTTACACCCCCGCAGGGGCCGGGGCCCATGGATCAGTGTGAGGACTTGGGGGGGCAGGACAGTTCATGTTCGGCATCTAAAGAGCTGGAGGTCATCACTGTGGCGTCAATGCAGACCCCATGTCGCTGCACCAACTCGTATGCCTATCTGTAGAGGGCTGTATGTGTGCAGCAGCACATGCTCATGTTCCAATTTGTGCAGTATATCTTTTTCGTATTGCCAGGCTGTTTTTTGCATATTATATGCAAACAGGCATTTGTATGTTTTGATTGGTAGTATGCTACATTTGAAAGATGTATAGATGTGTGTACACTGTATTTTATACTTCTCCTTGTACCTGATTATATTTGGACAGATAAAAGTAATGATTTTTTGTTACACACATGTTTTAAGTTATACAGATAATTATGTAATCTGTAATGTTAAAGATCATAATACTGTAAAAGGATAATTTTTGTTTTGCACAATTATACAGGAATGTTGTAGATAACACAAAGCAATTGGCATTCCTTGGACACAATTCTCACCACTGCCAGTACAGGTCAGGATACAAATTGTTGCAATGCATTGTTATTCATTGTTGCATTAAGGCAACAGCTTACGTTTGAGAATTTGTAATTTTTAATCAGTTAATCAAAGATAAAATTTGTTTTAAAAGGACTGCCTAAGATCTCTAATTGAATTCAGTGTAGAAATGCCTCCAAATGTTTATCTGCTTACATACATTAGCTGATGCTCTGTTATATTTAAGAATTGCCTAATGCCAAAGCATATCCTAACATGAATGTAGCTTGTAAAGTATAAACAATTCACTGTGCAGCTTTTCAGTAGTTGTAGACGTGTCCTCAGATTTAGAGGTCGGAAGGATTGGAGTTTGGATCTTCCTATTTTCTATTGTGTTCATTTTAGCTGTATGCTTTGATTCTCAAGAATGGTGAATATTCACTGTGTCCATGTGCAAAGGACTTTTGTTCTTCAAGCAACAAGCAGAGCTTGCCCCTCTGGGTGTTGTATAATATCCTCCCTGATAAAATGGGCAATTGATGATTTTACAGTCAGTTCTGAATAAATGGTACTGCTCAAGAAAGTTTGCTTGGGTTTCTAATCCTTGGCAAGAAGCCTTATTTCTTGAGCTGTATTGAATATTTAAACTATTACTTAATGTATGTTTGAAGCATTTATAGATGACAGAAAATTATTTCATTGTCTTTTGTAGTGGTATGTTACATACATGACCAGTTCTGTCTGTTTCATTTGTTTTACATGCCAGAGGTTGCATCATTTTAATTGGATTGTCTAACACTAAGTACTGAGCAGGTTCAGCTTTGTATTAAATATGTAAAAATAATTAAATGTTGATACATTTCCTGAATGTCACTGTGGTGGACTTTGTGTTTTTCTTAATGTAATATGTTGCATCCATCATATCATGCCTGTCATTTTCAGTGGCCTGTGATATGTATAAGATAGCATAGAATAACCATGACATTAATGCTAAACATTAAGATATTGATATCTGTAACTTAATTCACTTCTATTTGTTCATTGCTCATAACATGCCTGCAGGGCGTTGGATTCTTTACACACCAGCTTAAATACCACTAGAAAAAAACTAGGTCACTGTGCCATGGAGCACTAACTGTATGTTAAAATAACTACAGATCAGGATCTGACCTATTTAAAAGAAGGTCAAAACTTGTGGAACTGCATAAGGCCCTGGAATATCTTTCGCAATTGGTTACTCTGGGGTGTAATCCAAAAGGTTCAGGCACATTTATTTTCAAGTATGTCGACATAAAATCAAAATGAATTAACTAGTTTATAGCACCTTTTTAATAATTGTGCAAAACAAAATCAGTTTTCTGCCTTAGTATTTTGAAGTAGAAAGAATATGGTCATATTTTGATTATATATGTATTCCCTTTAACTATTTTTGTCATTTACAGTGACAGGTGAAAGACTCCATGAGGATTTTTCCTTAAATGGCCACAATCAACCACAGCTTCCATTTGAGTGTGTCCCAGCAGCAGAACTAAATCGGCACATCTGCAGTGACTCATTTGAGATCAACAGTACAGCAGGCAGCCAGGTGGAGCACCAGAAGTCTGTGAAAGCAGAGCAATTGTACGACCATGCCCTCTTCAGCACCCTACTACTTTACCATGGATCCTAGAGTACAAAAGGACCTGTGTGACATGTCCTCCTTTCTGCCTAATATTATGTAAACTTAAAAAAAAGAATTAATTTGCCTTAAACCATTGAGTGGTCCGGTTCTTTGCTGACATTTCGTATTGAAAAGGGCAGGCCCATCATAGATGGACAAGACACTTTACTTGTTTGAGAAAAAAAGTTAATCTTGCTTGTGTTGTTAAAGAGAAAGTTTGTTTGCTTTTGATCAGTGTTATACTGTAAATAGCCTTGTTCTAATATACACTAAAATGAGCATCTGTATTGAGCCACTGCCAATACTTACATTTTGTCTCTGTTTCTGCTAGAAATGGAGGTATACTCCTGATTTGTTGATGTTAATAAATAAATGTAGAACTGTATGTTTTTCTTCCTTGAAGTCTTTCCTAATTATTCTTTGGTAAATTTTTGTTTGGATTCTTTCATGAATAAATTGGAAATGTACTCCAGATGTGAAAATCTCGGATAGTATACTTTTAAACCCATGTATTAAATTTATTTACAGAAACATATAACATCAATGTGGTTCTCGTGTATCTAACTGTTTTATAAAGATCAATTGTTGGAAAAACTTGGACTGAAGAAGCTGCCCCATTCCTGCGTCACGTGTTGCGGCACGGATGATCGGGTGTACTCTGTTAACAGTCAGTACCTGTCATCGGACCGACCTTCATCCTGCACAAACACCACGTCACTAACCACGCCCCGTGTCAGACCGTACCATCAGTGAAAAGGGGGTGAAATAAACATATACTGCATATTGAAAAACAATTATGAAGACTCATATTTTACAATGTGAAGTATAATCGACGGAAAAATATGTTTTATCATAATTCCCTCTTCTTCTTTGCCAATTTTCTGAACATAAAAGCATGTGTTACTTAATTGTTACCGTTACTGTCTCCTCCTCTGGTGTTGAACTCGCCCAGTAAACCTAGCTGGCCTAACCAGAGAGTCAGGATTAATGTTATCTGAAAAACGACGGAAGGAGTCGGGGCATAAGAGAACGGGTTATGGTGTCAAGTAACCATTAAATACGCTAAAAACGTTTCGATAAAATAAGCCCCTATATACGTTTCAGTGTCGTCAGCACGTCTTTCAAATTAAGCCATGTCTACCCCGGCTAGAAGGAGACTAATGAGAGATTTTAAACGGTGAGTTGCTGGTCAAAAATTAATACTGATGTCGACAACGGTAGCGTCAGTGGACTACGATTTGCCTGAACAGCTAGCATTAGCATAGCATACATTAGCTTGTCGTATTGAGTATTCTAACAACAGATGTAACTAAAGTAAGAAGTTATCGCGACGTTAATGGTGTTGACGTTGTATATGTCTTGTTTTGTACAACACCTAAACATTTGAAAGAAATGTTCATTTTATAACTGCTACCTCAGTGACTTGAGGCTAACGGTGTTAGCTGATACCTGTTAGCATTCCAGCCGACCACAGAAGTCTGGGTAGTAGGATGCAACCTACCTCCTATCTAAATGAGCCAACATTTAAATGTCCGTAAAACATGATCGGTTTGCCGGCTTATCATTTATTAAAACAGTAATTACGTGTTTAAACGTTGGCACCAGGTGAATTTAAGCCTGTTGTTCAAGCTAGATGTTACCACCTAAGAATTGTTAAACTCTTAGTCTCTTTATTAAAGAAAATTTAGAAAACTTTGGTAGACAGACATTAGTAATCATAGGACGATTCACTTTAATATGTCGTGTTATATCGTGTAACTATGGCGTTTTTAAAATGCGGAAGACAAGATCCACATGTTTGTATACTCTCAAGTAGCCATTAAAAGTCTAAGATGAGATAGATTTGCTTTGTTTAGAAAAATCGGAGTTATTGTCAGGATTGTTCAGACAAGCCTTGCCCCTAACGCGAATTTACATGTGGGTTCGTGTCACTTAATTCGTTGTTTCAGTTTCATCAATCGTATAGCTTTCTTTTATTAATGTTGTGGATGTCTTTGTTCGGGTTGAAACAGGGATTTAGACAGGTCTTTCCAGGTAGAAGGAAGGCTGCCACAGACAGCTGTCACTAGTGGGAGTGGAAATGAGATGTACTGTATTTGGTAACTAAACATCAAATTCATATGTTAGCAGGAACCAGATATGTCTTTGTTATTATTACAGTTGTTTTGTTGAACCAGGTGTCACTAATCTCCTTGTGAAAACCATTAAGTCCAGTACATATCATCATAAAAATGGCAACTCCTAGTAATCCACTGCAAATTTTATATTGACAATAGAATCTGCTATTATTTGACAGACAATACAAGAGATCTTAGGCTATAGAGGTTGAGCAACATAACTTAATATTTTGTGGTTGGTTTGGCTGTGTTTTTGTTGATGATTTTGCTGTTTTCACAAATTGTTGATAAGTGTAGTATCAGATGTCATATTTTAAGACAAGTATACTTTGTTAAATTTTAAGAGTCAAATTGGAATTTTGTGATTCACTTGACTCGATGCACTTCTTTGTCTTTTGTGAAATCAGTGGTAATGATGGTCCACTGTAACACTGTTTTATTTTGTTTATGAAGGCTACAAGAGGATCCTCCAGCTGGTGTCAGTGGTGCCCCATCTGAAAACAACATCATGGTGTGGAATGCAGTCATATTTGGGTAAGATCTCCATACAGGACACAGACTTGTTTTGTTTTGTTTTAATTTCTGCATAAGAACAAATTCTGTCGGTGTATAATGAGTAACAAAAACTTTCTGTCTCACTTCCCAGTCCTGAAGGAACTCCTTTTGAAGATGGTAAGTGTTTCAGTCAATGAGTAATGATGCTGTTTACTATGATGCATTTATTGTATGTGAAACATGTCTCCCACTTCCCATTCAAAGTCCTTGTTCAGATTTTTTTATATTAATATCAAACAAACCATCAATTATTTTTAATTGTGTCGTGTATTGGTCTTGAAGTAATACTCAAATAAATGTACAAAACTGTATAATTAACATATGGTTATACAACACTACTATGCATTACAAAGCAGACATTTTTGTCTTCTAGATAGACACTAAGGCTACATTAAGACAGCAGGTCTTAATGCATAATTCAGATTTTTTTTGTGAAATCTGATTTTTTGTGTGGGTGTGTGTGTGTGTGCTCGTTCATATTACACATTAAATTCTTCTATCAGTTTTGAGTATGAACTGAATGCGACCCTGAATTGACCCACATGCGCATAAGAGGTCCTGACGTAACACAAGACCACGCAGGCACACACTGTGTTTACGGAAGTCCTCCTCCTGGGACACAGAATTGTGACGTTTTTCACATTTCAATGACGGATGAATGCGACATGCCCGTTCAGACTGAAGCCGCATTTGCAAAATATCAGATACATTTCGGATTTAAGACCACATATGAAAGTGGCCTGGGTCGGATTTGAAAAAATAGATGTTGTTCAAACGGTCTTTAACAGATCGGATCCAGGTCACATATGGGCAAAAAAAAATCTTATTTGGCCCGCATTTGCCTGCTGTCTGAACGTAGCCTTAGAAGCCAACTAAACATTCTTTCTTTCTTTCTTTCTTTCTTTCTTTCTTTCTTTCTTTCTTTCTTTCTTTCTTTCTTTTTTTTCTTTCTTTCTTTCTTTATCTCTACAATAAGATTAGTTTAATATATTTTACATTCAATTTTGTTAAATACCCTTATCCTGCAGTGTTTTTGGGTTAGGATCAGTTGCTCCTGAAATACACTTATGCCTTAAAAATAATCCACAATAACTTCGTTGTCACTTGTCTGTCCCCCAGGTACATTTAAACTCATTGTAGAGTTCACAGAAGAATACCCCAACAAACCACCTACAGTACGATTTGTGTCAAAGATGTTTCATCCAAATGGTATGAATACTGCCTTATTCCGTGGCACATTCTAGCTAATGGTGGGTATTAAGTGATTTTTGTTGTTGTTGTTGTTGTTGTTTTTTAATCCAGTGTATGCAGATGGCAGTATATGTTTGGACATCCTACAGAATCGTTGGAGTCCTACTTACGATGTGTCTTCTATTCTTACATCAATCCAGGTAAGAAATTCTATTAGACCATTATTCAACAGTAGCTTATATGAATGCTTAGATTTAGTTTACAATAGAAGTTTAATAGTAAAGTATATAAAGAGATAGTGTTGGATGAAATTTCTTTACCTGAAAAAATACTCATCACTGATAAGTAGCTTGACTTTATACTAGGGTTAAGTCAGCAACAGTTAAGCATAAATTACTCTGTTAACCATCATGCACTTTACAGCCTGTGATAATGCTGATAGAAACATTGATGAATGAGTGTGAAGTGAAATGACTGCTGTTAATTTCAAGATACTGTTTGTATGCTGCCTTTTGGCCAGGTTGTTATTGTAAATGAGAATGTTCTCAAGTAACTTTCCTGGTTACATAAATAAATAAAAGTTGATCAAACCAAATCAAAGTTATGTAATTTGTCACTATTGTGGTGTCACCTTCACTTCTTTATTTCTCAGTCCCTGCTTGATGAACCAAATCCCAACAGTCCAGCCAACAGTCAGGCAGCGCAGCTCTACCAGGAGAACAAGCGGGAGTATGAGAAGCGAGTGTCTGCGATTGTAGAACAAAGCTGGAGAGACAGTTGACCTGACAATCATGATAGCTGCTCTTTCCATTGTGTGTGCTGCAAGTTTTAGTAACGTACCTCTTAATTTCGGGCCCCCCATACCATTTTGATTTTAAGCTTTTATGCACTTTACCTTCAACTTCCCTTCATAGTTTTTTTTTCTGTTCTTGCCTGCCAAGAGGGAGATATTTTTCTATTCTGTCCCCCTTTTCCATCCATCAGGGGAACTGTGCTGAATCTTGCCTTGATGATTTGTCAGTATGGACTACTGGGCCACTACCCAAGAATTCTGGTGTATTCCAACTTGATGTAATGACTCCTCATGACTAAATGTTTAATGTCTTGGAGGGTTAATCAGTCAACCCAGGCAATGCTCTGCTCTCTAAGTTGATATTCACACAGCAGTTTGTCTGGGCTCCAATGCTGGTCACTCTAGATTTTCATTGGGAAAAAAGCAGCCCAAGCTTCATGGATTACAAATTAATCAGACATCTTTACACTGTGTCTTTGCTGTGTCGTGAACTCTGTTACATGCATGAAGAGTGTATTCATGTTATTGTTTAGTAATCATGTATATAAGAACCCTGCAACTGAATTTTATGTACAGATTTTGCACTGGTTGTTCCCCATGTCATTTTTTTCAGCACTTGTAAATAAAAAAAGGCAATTTGGTCATATCTACATCTTTATTCAAATGCAGTATTTCACTTAAAAATATTTCATGTTTTTGTGAATTAAGTTACAAAGTCCAACTTATTGCAGATCAATGTAGAGGAATTTTTCTAAATATGAGCACACGTAATGTCCTTATGCAATGACAAGTTTTAAAACGTTCATAACTCCAGCGTAAGTACTTTGCTGGATATCTAAAACCACACAACAGAAGTTCAAGGAAATTGCGATCGAAGTTAACCCTCTCGTGAGCCCGGGGCAGTCCTTTTACTTCGATAATGTTTTCAATCCAGCTGGAATGTACTGCGTTTTTTCGCGAAATTTCATGCAGTCCCCCATGATAACTAACGATGTAATTATTAATTACATTTTGTGTTTAAAACAAACGATGGGACTGGATCTCCATTTTGGGGCTTGACGCAAACAACGTCAACTTCCGGTTGGTCTCTCGACAAACCAAATGCTCCGATTTCTTCTTTCCTTGTTTTTGAAATGGTAGCGCCCAATCAGGTGCAGCCAAAGATAAACTTGAGGCAAGCGACGTATACACTTGGCTTAGTGCGCATGTATGTTTTTGTTGTATTTACTGTTTGTACTAAATGTGGGACTTTTTGTTCTCCTCATTGCCAATGCCTGAAAACCATATTTGAAAATGAAGCTTGTTCATTGTTGATCTGCTTTTTTACAGAAAATTCTGCATTTTTAAAAAATATAGTAATATAACTACTATATAACTACTAATCCCTTCATGTGACATCATTTCAGCATACATATTGTCATAGCCAAAGATGAAAAACAGATTCCTTGCCTGTACTTGAAAGGGTTGAGATTATACATGCATTTTAAACAGGGACCAGGCAGATGAAAAATAGCCATAAATGGCTTGGTGTTCTATGACACCATACATGCTTATTGAGCATGTATGTAATGTACTATAATTTTTGACTCATCTATAGCATGACTTGTGGGCCAAGATTTAAACTGTCTCTGAAATACTGTATTTAAATTTTCTACTAACAGTACAATGACAAAACTGCTGTTTAGAAATGTTTTTATTACTTTAACAAGTATAAGTGAGTGATGTTGCATGCATGTGGAAAATAAAGCGACTGTAAGTGCAAGACGTCCGGTTACAAACATGCAGATTGTACTACGTCCATTCTTCACAAATTATTCTGATCAGGAGGGAGTTGCCTTAGTTCTCATCTATGTAGCAATTACAAAAATAACTATTTACAAGATCACTCTCTTCAGTTTGTTACTCTTTTAAAACAGCTTTAACAGCAATTTGACACGAACAAGACGTTGACACTTTTATTCTACAGTGTTCATGAGGCTGGACAGAGTGAGCTACCTGTTGTAGGCCCTCTCCTTCTTGGCCCGCTCTAAGGCCTTGTCCATTGTTTTCTCATTCTCACCCCTACACTTAGGGCAGAACCACTTGCCTTTGGGCTTATGATGGAGCCCTACGCAGGAGAAATGAAACCACTCAATGGGACATTCATCATTATCACAGCCAATCATCTCGCCGTAGGAAACTTGTTCACACAAGCAGTATGTCGGCTCATCTGGATCAATGGGCAGGTCGGGAGGTGACACTTCCCGCTCAGACTTTCCTTTTGACCTTTTCTTCTTTTTAGACGATGCTTTTGCTCTCTTTTCCCGAGATGCGCCTACTCCAACTTCTTCAGTGTGATCCAGACCCCCGTAACTCTCCCGATTTTCTCCATTTTTTTGACGTCTCGACCGCTTCCCCCCGGCTTTGTCTCCTCCTCCTGAGCCTGAGGTAACTTCATCACGCTTTTTGTCATGGTGGCTAGTTTTTCCCGGAGTGATGTTCACTGAGGATGATGACATCATGGATGAAGCCGTGGTTGTCAATGATGTTGCTGTGGTAACATGACTCTCTGGTACTTCTTGTGAGGAAAGGAGGACTTCAGAATGCCAATCTATTTGTCTTGTTCGGTTCTCAACCAACTCCACCTGAAACAGAACGGTTCATATTTTAATGTAATAGTCATCAAACAGCATTAAGACTGAGTACTTGTCAAGTTTACTCTACGTAAACAAAGGAGCTATGCACTCATTCATTTTGTAAATCGGACAATACATGGTAGGGAGTTTAAATAATGTCAGGGTTACTGTAAAAGCTGATGGGTGAGATAAATACACAGTTAAATGGGGTTTTATTTACATGGTACTGATGTGCCGTATGCACAGGAGCATCTGAAGGGTGTTGCACA
This sequence comes from Apogon talboti, assembly GCA_037367365.1. Lineage (NCBI taxonomy): Eukaryota > Metazoa > Chordata > Actinopteri > Kurtiformes > Apogonidae > Apogon > Apogon talboti. Next base: position 14,793,578 of record JAPQRQ010000015.1, on the reverse strand, counting down.
TACCATTTGACCAGCAATCTGAATCTTTTCATCTCCGAGTTCTTGACTGCGAATCAGTGCACGCTGAATAGATAACTGAAGTTTGCGTCTTTGAAGCGAGTCAGATTCTCGACAATATCGTTCATAAGCATCATCAAGCTCCTTAAGAACATCTGCCAAAGAAGAAATTGAGGAAATTTTAAGATACAAGAAAACTGTAGTTAAAAAAAAACTCTACAACTACACAAAAATACACTTAGACTTTAATATTTAGCTTTTGATTATTGATTAAGTGGTGTGAAGAGTGCTTTCCTTGCTCAGGTAACAGCTGAGCATGACACCATTCAACTTTGCTGTCTGTCTGCCATCTAGAGTCTGAAAATAACTATCACCTACAATTACAACAACTATGTTAAGGATGAAGTGTAAAAAAAACGGGGTCATTTTTGTGACTATAACAGTTGAATTACATGCACAAGGAGACAGGAGTGCCTCTTGGTTGACAGTGATAGTGTTTCTTAATGATAAGCATGGTGTTCATATATGCAGCTATGCTGTGCAAGTGAACCTCATAATGTATAAATATATACTACATTATTTTTGTGGTCAGCAGGTTCAATTTGCAGGTACCTAGAATTCTACTTTAGCTTGAAAATTATGTAAAAATACAGAATATTAAGGCGTCGACTTGTTTTGAAGTAGCTGATTAACTGTTCATATTCTCTCTTGGACACTAAGTAATTAATTTGAACAATGTTGTCAAATATATTAAGTGCTTTTAGCAATCCAGCAGTAATTTTGACAGGCATATGTATGTCAACATCTGTGATGTAGCATTTCAATGTCAAACTGTGGCAACGTGTACAATTCTAGCTACTTTACCTTGATACTTGGCGTCAATTTCCTTCATGAGGGACACACTCCTCTGTAAGTCAAAGGGCAGTGACTCCACCAGGTCCAAATATTCCTCAACATACTTGACAACAACATGGCCTGGGTCGCCATTGGTCGGGTTCAACATAGTCGATCCTGTGTTGTACCGGGACACCGCGACCCTTTAAAGTAAGAAATGACAATTATTATTATTATTATTATTATTATAAACCAATGCTGCTTTAATGATGATTTCTGCAGCTTAATTGAAATCGCTGTAAATTACCAAATAGATCCAAATGTTGTGTACATATATTGGTAATTACTTGTTTATAATAGACGTCTCTCCATCTTTATCTGTACCATCTCACAGAATACACACGCACATGAGTCCCCAGCCATGTGTTCACTCGAAAAGCTGGATCTCAACTCTCAAAATGCAAACGGGGGAGGGGAGTTATTTACAACCAGCACCGCTAAAAATTGCTACATGTACAACGAAATCTGCCGGTAGACAGCCAACTGGTTAAAGATCGGACAAACGGAGAATGAAAACGACAGATGGATGACAAGTATTTGAAATGGTTATTAATTATGTCTCAAAGTGTCCTACAAGGTCTCCTCCAAACCAATGAAGAAGACAACAAAGCTAAGCAGCGGCGTTAGCTAGCTAGATTTCCCGGGGAACTAAGTCAGCTAACACTAACAAGCTAATGTTACTCAAACTGTGAATGAAACTGAGGCGGCATCCTCATATCGAACCTACCACCAATAAGTTTCATGTTGAAGCCGACTTCTTTTCAAATCATCAGTACTTGAGTGGGATGACTATATAGGTGTGATAGATAAGAAACAGCTAGCTAAAGTAACGTACCCTCACAAGGAGTTCACGTCAAGTAACTAGTTACGAACTTTCTTTACGTTTCTAAGTTTTCGACAAACTGTTACCCAAACCATTCACAAAGTGACATTTTAACCTTATGAAGTTAAGTGGAGGTAGTCTCTGACCGACAAGCTAAATGACTAAACGAGCTATATCTTGACGATAAAAACACAAAGATTGACGCCAAGTCGATCGTTCAACATTCACTCCGACCACCAATCACAACATTGTAATCAACAAGCCAAGTAATAGACAAAACATCTGTATTTGCATCTTAATCAATAGTAAAATCAAACATTTTAACGCTTTACGATTTTCATGATTTTTGTTCGATATATAATTTAGGTTAGCAAAATTAGCTCCTGGGAGCTTTGTATATACATCGGTAATAACCAAAGTATAACGTTGATCGCCTCATAATGACAGTAAATATCGGTGACGGTATGTAATGTAGCTGTTGAGTTTCTCGCAGAAGAACTAACCTTGTGTGGATGTAGTTTTTCTGTAGATATCTCGATGATGCTAGCCTTACTCCTGTTGCTAGCGCTACGTCGTGTGTGATGTGTAAACCAGTTACTGCAGAGACGCAGGTCCTAGCCTATCAGCTCAGCTAATGTTAGCCGTTAGCTCAAGTGCCTTCATATTTCATATGTACGCATGCGCGACATTAAGACGCGGCGAAAGAATATGTCTCTTTTAAATGTCTTTGGAATATAACGCTCTGCATATACAATGGCTTATCTGTTTGTGCCAACATTACCTATTTTCACCTGTGATGATAATCAGTAGTATGGTTCATTGTTTGTCCGCAGGATGGTAACAGCGTCTTGACCCCACTGTGACTTTCCATTCAGTAAATCAATATTGCCACCCTGTGGAAATACACATAAATTCTCAACACGTATAACTGTCATTTTTTACCACTATAATCCAATTTATTTCAGGGGGAAAAAGGGTCTAGGGTCTTGATAGTACTCATACCGTTTTAATCCCTTTTGTTGGTCCTGTACTTCAATGTGTTTAATAAACACATTGAAACTACATTATTATTAAAATATCAAGAGAAAATCCTGTAACTGTAGGTAAATTTTCAGTATTCAAGTATGGCAAGGACTCAGTGTGCAATAAAGTGCTCCTTATCAGTACTACATGATATTCCTGGATTAATATTACTTCTTCATTAATGTGCATATTGAATTTTACTGCTGTAGATATTTAAGTTTGAGCATATTTCAACTACTGGTGTTGAAATATGCTTTGATGTTGGATGCTACTGGTGTTGGATGCTTTGAGTACCGTAAAGCATCATATTCTGGATTTTTTTTGTTTGTTTGTTTTGTCAACTGCACCAGTGAGAACTATTCAAAAAGTTAACTTCTCATGATCTCTGGAAAATAGGTCTGTTTTCAACTTTGTGACATTGTGTTTTCCATCAAATCCAAGAGGGTTTTAGTTCATTTAGCTTATGTATGACTTATGTGCAAACATAGTGTTGAAAAAAAATGTACAGTATTTGCCTTGGATACATAGTGGTGTGTAAGAATGTTATAAAAAATAGAAATACTGAAGTATGTCTCATTTGTGACTGAATTAAAGTATTGTTACATTCCACTACAGTTTATAACACTAAAGACATGGAGGACTATCTTTAGTTTTCTAAAAAGGTTTATTGTATACACCTGTTGTGCATGTTTTTCAATGGATTTTGAAAACAGACATCATTCAGTTGCCCACCCAAAGTCTAGCCAAAAAGAAATTGTATATGAATGTGTACTTTTTGAAAAATTAAATACAGACAACTTCGTAAACACTTTTGATTTTAGACTTTATTTTTTTTTGGAGCATTTCAACTTTCAAAGAGCTTTTTGAAGGCTGAGCCAATCTCCTGGATCATGTCTGAGGTAGTGGTGGACCTGCCATGTCGCTGGAATGCTTGACTGTTGCACTGTCTGGTGAGAGAACAGGCCCCGTATGCTGCGACCATTGATGGATTCACACTAGAAGGGACAAACAATTAGAAACAGACACATTTACCAAACAAAAAGTTACTTGTGCAACATTACAAGGAAAATAATATAATGGCGTTTTCATATAGGATCCATTAGTTATTCCTGAAAGATCTCTAACTGCATTAATTGCCCATCTGCTAATTAATCAGACCCAGCATTTATTAAAAAAAAAAAAAGTCAAGAGATCCAAAGGAGGGAATATAGTCTCTGCAATTTGACATATTTACAATTACTGAAGACAAAGGAATAGAATTACCACCTCATTGTGGTGTGGGAACAGGAACACAGGTAGTATGCAGCTGTTGTACTTCATATCCATGCTTTGTAGATATGTAATGGAGACTATGAAGGAGTTGAATTAAGTCCATTTTGTAGTGAAATGTAAGTTCTGACTATACTGACAGGTCTAGTGAGAAACATTCTGCCTTAATTTAGAGAAGTACAGCACTGTAAAAAGGAAGGTTGTGTAAAAATGTTTTACCACAACATTAAGATTTATGGTGCACTGACAGGGGTGAGATTCCCGTTTCAGATAAATACTCTCATCATGTCACCAATTTATGCTATTACAGGTGTGTGAAATATCAAAATAATCTTCAAGAATTCTTGATTCTTTGATTAAGTTCGGTTTTGTTGTGTCTTTTTACAGTCAAAATCTAAATCAGCTCATCCTTGAGTCAAAATGAACATTTGAGCCAATGTAAATGAATCTATTGCGCGTTTTTTTTTTTTTGTTTTTTTCCTAAGATTGTCTCGATTGTTGATTCGTACTATTATTTCTGTTTTACTTCTTCACATATATGTTAACTTTCATTGCATGTTTGGAATAAATCACTAAAAAATAAATTTAAAAAATCAGTGTTTGTCAGGCTGTTCATGATGATCAGACATACGGACAGCAGCGTGGATGGACAACATGAAAACATCATATTCAGAGGCATAACAACACAGAATAGGATTTAGCATATTGTAGGTAAATTACACTCACTGCTAGTACCTTTTTAAAGTATATAAACTAGTACTACTGAAAAGTAATGTCATTTTACCTCCTGAACATTCCCGCCGCTGAGGCACTGTGGGCCCAGTGTGCGAGTACTCCCACTGATCCGGACAGAAGGTCACCCTGTCCACCACATCTTCTCCCACTGCCCTCAATACTGCATGAAAGCACTAAAAGAAATCAATGAAAAAAAAAAACAAAAAAACGCTCACATAGGCCTCAGAATAAATATCTCAGCAGTGACTTACACCAAATATAAAATACGGATGATGAACCACATGTTGTTTTTACTTTGCGCTGGCCTGATACCAACCTTTAGTGCCGTCTGTAATGAGATCCTGTTCTCCTTTTAGCACCACAGTGACGTTACCCATGGCTCCACTGAGCTCTGTGACACAGTGTTGGGGGTCACTGCTGTCCATAGACTCATGGTGCTGAGGTACCAACACAAAGACACACAGAATCACTTGCTACAAGCTGTGTTCACTGATGGGCTAAAGCGTGATTAGAAACCTACCAGTGCCTCATACAGTCTGGTGAATTCCATGAAGTTCGGTGTTAGGATGCCCTTCTGGTATCCTTGAATAACAGATGGCTGCTGAGTAACTAGCCATAATCCATCCTGTTGAAAACAAACCGTGCAAACACACATTTAGTGACAAGTCTTTGTGTAAACAAATTCCAGTCTGTTCAACAGCAGGAACAGATTTTATCGACACAGGTACTTACTGCATCAATGACAATAGGAATATCTCTTGCTTTAGTCCTCTCTATTACTTCCTACAGGAGAGAAACAGAATAAAGTAAATCTATACATGATCCAATAAAAAAAAAAGCCTTATGTGAACCTTAGTGACTCCAATGACGATATGTTTACTTAGCATACAGTAATTTAGTGTAATAGCTCTCATTTTCTGATGTATACAGTACCACCAGTATGAGACCTTGAACCTCCGTTTATTTTGGCATCGTCATAAATCAACACAGTTGGTAAACATGAATGTGCTACATACTAAACCCCTGTTTACTGGGAAATTTCACAAGGAGCTTTCAATTTTATTTCACGGTTGCCTGTCATAGAGAGTCAACAACATGCAGGGTTTTCAAATGCTGCTTAAAATCAAGACTGTATTCAATCTGACAAGACAAAATAATAAGAATTTAATCTTTTTGTGGTTCTGCTTACATGTTTGGTATAAGTAGAAGTGAGTTTGAATATGTTCTACATGCCTTGGCTGTTTTCAGTAAGTGGTTGTCTCTTCCTAGTCCAGGTCCCACCACGAGGCCGTGCAGTCTTGGAAGCCATTTTTCAATCTCTTCTACAGCGTTTGGACTGTCCCTTGGTACATAAACACAGACACACTTATGTCACTTTACATGCATGTTTACTTAACTTTTGCCATGATTCTTTTCCTGGTACTTAGTATTGGTACTTACAGAACAGGATGGACTATGAGTTCAGGGCTGTATGATTTGATAACAGTTGCAGCATCTTTGGTGCAGAACACATGAGACAAATCAGCCCCCTGAGGACAAAGGGAAGGCACTGTCACTTCATCAAAACTGACTTTACTCTAAAACAACAGGCTAGATTTTATAATAAAATCTGTCCAATGATTATTTACCACTTTCAGTGCAGAGATGGCAGCAAAGTACGGTGCTCCAGTGTAACTTCAGAGAATGAAGATGGAAATAAACATTAGGACTATTTTCAATACAACAGCAAATCCAACTTTTGTTGAGAAGATATTTGTATTAGAACATCAAATGAGAAGTTGATTTTAGCAGAACATACTCCTGGCATCCTCCAATGATCCCAATTCGTCCGTCCTCTCCTTTGTGCTTTTTGGACGTTAGTGGAGGGATTATGCTTTTAACCAATGAGAGGATGTCATCGTCCATACCTCTATGTGATGCAGAGCCTAAGCTGTAGTAGCGTTCAAACACTGAAGAAGCAAAGAAAGGAAGAGTTTTCAACAAGCAGTGCTAGTTTATCTTATGATTATATGAATGTCAAAACAATTAATCAAACCCTGTGATTCCAGACAAACAGTGACACCTCTAATCCCTGCATTTTATCATTAGATTTGGTACACCTTTAGTTTTCCATTTTCCTCTGACATATTCCACCTCCAGGCTGCACGCATTACACTGAAACTTATACCTAAAGGCTGGGAATCTGGGTTCAACAGTTGACCCTGTTGGGTGAAACAGTCTGCTGGTGGTGACGGGCGTCTGAAGTGACTGGACTGACCCCGTGTGCATGTAGGGCCCGCAGTGGCAAACACAGTCGCACGGCCAGGAGGAGCGTTCTTAGAGGGGGTTGTTGCAGAGCTGGGTCTGGAGGTGGAGGAGATGCTGGAAAACATCTGACCCAGCATCTGGAGCATGTGCAGCTCTCTGGCATGTTCGGCTTCTCTGCGACGGTCTTCCGCCTGCAAACGCTGCTCCTCCACCCGGTAGAAATTTTCCTCAGCCTGAGCGCTCTGCTCCAGGAACTGCTCCATTAGTTTCTCCATGGGAAAGTTGGCGCGCCGCTTCCTCTGACGTTTTGGTGCTCTGGCTGACAAATTACTACTGGCTGAGTGGCTGCTGTTCTGTGGTCTTACCGAAGTGCCTGAAGTGGAGAGGAGTGATATAATAATCTGATGCATTTTTGTACAGAAAATAATCATGATGGAACATATGACAACCCCAAAGAAAAGGCCAGGATAACACTGAATACACACACACACAAAAAAAAAACACAAAACAAAACAGAAAGCAGTGATTTTCTATTTTTCCCCTTATTTTTCTCTATTGCAGGATAGAATCTTGTACGAAAACAAGAAATCTTATAAATATTTATCCTTTCCTGCCATTCAAAGATGGACCACCATATGATCCATCACAAATGCTTGAGTATGCATAACACTTCCTTATAACACAGTAGTTTCAACTGGCATTTGTGGATGTGACCATGTATGGTAGTGACTAATACAAAGGTTTGGCATAATAATCCAGGTGGAAATACCACTAAAATACACTGTCTTCCACTAAAAAAAAAATCGTTGGATGATCTTGTCTGTCAACATCGGATGTTTCAAATCACATCCTTGTTCGGATGTTTTGGGTTTTGTTTTTTTTGTTTTTTTTTTAAAACCTCATTACTTATCCAAAAGTGTCCCTATCCCAACTTGTTTTCTATTACAGGTGTAAT
>JAPQRQ010000015.1:14773268-14785580 GCA_037367365.1 Apogon talboti | reverse complement strand
ATTTTAATGCATTTTTATTCTCCTCATTGTGATCTGCTTTTGGAGCAAAACCTTCGCGTTGGTAATTCAAAGTGGTGGCACATCTTAACATGATCTTGTTAGGAACATCACTGTTATAACAGAGGCCAATTGTAATGTTAGCATTAGCTTGACCACTCACCTCTCTCATTTGAGGACGAGTCTGTGTCACAGTCAGAGTCTGGATCCATTACTTTAATGTTACACACGTCTATCGGTAAATCGGGCTGCGACGTTGGACGTTCACATAGTATCCTGTCCAGCTCCTCAAAAAATGGACAAATTATTCTTTTCTTATCATTATCTTTAGCTTCATGATAAACCACCTTTAGACGCTTAACTTTGCGTTGGCATTGCAGCCAGCTCCTCTTCCAGCCATGCTCTTCCATTTGTTTGGAAATGTCTTCGTAGATGTGCCTATTTCTGTAGGAACAGTCGAGTTTTGCTTGGACCGCGCTGTCACTCCATAAAGCTATTAAACATCCCGTTTCTGGGTGGCTCCAGGGACGTGAATCTTCCATTTTATGCAATTTTTCGTCTGATTACCTAATCTGTGATGGAGTGCTCGACCGAAGGTGATCTAACATAAGAGGGAAGACTCCAAACTCACCCGCTCCAACATGGATATAAACGTAACGGCTAACTAGCGGCTACTTTGCTTAAACACGTGAGCCAATGGTATCCGCTTCCTGACGTCAACCACCGTTCTTTTGTTTACGACAGTTTGTCTTGTCGTACAGCAGAGCACAATTCTCAGTGTTAGAGGTAAACGGTAGTGACATGCTGGGGTATTTGGCTGCTTTTAAACTTTGGTTTCAGTAACACAAATAAGAGCAGTCAAAAGTTTCTGTGTTCAGTTTCATAAGAGACTTACAGCTGCCGTAAAAGGGATCCACCTGTCGCAAAACCGCCACACAACGATAATTTCGCTCATTTTAGACGTCACCTGGAAATCGCAAATTTTCAAGTTTATGCGTGAGATGTTAAAGATGGACACAGAGGCCCATTGACTGTTACGATACCAACTGTTATTTAAAAAAAACAGTAGAAAATAATAGTTTACTCGTGACACTCAGTCTCCCCTCCCATCATAGAAGTCCATTCAAACAGAACAGCCTCTGGTCTCTGCGTGCCAGACTACATCCAGATGTGGCCAGACAGATCCGATCAAAGTCAGATGACGACGCATTAACGTGTTACCCTTATCTGGACAACTTGACCGGATACCGTTCGCATTTTAATACCAGGTCAAAATGGGGCCACATATATGTATTTTGTCTACAATGAAAAACAAGTCAAGGTAAATTTAGAAATTCCACTTTCTGGTTTTACTTCAGCTGCTTTCTGTTTTTATGTGCATTTTCTTATTAGGGTTGTAAACAAAACATACAATTAATCCATGCATCTCAAATGAGCTAAATATCTTAAATACTTACTATTATTGCCCACTGTCACTTTAACTGGAATAGGGATGGGAATAGTCGGATACTCCAACTTCACTTCAGTCTCTGCAGGTAAAGGACATTCTCCTGCGCACTCGGAGTATGCATCTTGAGCATCATCTCCGTCCTCCTCCAGGCCATCCCCGGCCTCCTCTCCTCCAACCCCACTCTCTATGAATTCTTGTGGATCCAGAGCGGGTCGGTTGCTCAGAATCCTCTCCATGGTGTCATAAAACTTACAAATTTTATGATACTGTCCGTTGTTCCGTAGATTACCTTCCTTTGCTAACAAGTACTGTCTCTTGAGGCTTTTGATCCGCACCCTGCATTGTTCAGGGGTCCTCTCAAACCCCATGGCCCCCAGTCTCCGGGAGACGTCGCGGTAGACGAAGCTATTTCGGAAGTTGCCATCCAGAGCTGTCTGGATGTCCTGCTCCCCCCAGATGTTCAACAAGGTCCGCGTCTCTACATCCGACCATAAGAATCCCCGCGTTGTGTTTACTTGCATGGCTGACCCAGACAGGCTTTCTGCTGTGGAGAAAGCTCCACGTAAATGAGTTAAATGGAGATGTTGACACTGCGGATTATGATGGACGTCTGGTCTGGATGTCTGCTCTGAGCTGCATCAAAGCCGCGGGGTGTCGCTAGCCCAAACAACGGCAACTAGATGTTTAGGTAGTTTAAAACGCTTTGGAGGACTAATATTTTTAGTTTCCAACTTGGAAATCATAACATGAGCTTGTACAGATCAACTCTTTGTATGCTAGCTAAACCTAGCCCGACAATGTTTATCCCTTACGTCGTTTGATAAATGCGTAGCTTATTAGTTACATAGACACTGACTTGGGATCGGTTTTTCAAGCCCTATTCACAACCTTAACCTTCACTGGGGAAATTGCAAAGCTGACCTCTAATCAGTCTGAGGGAGTAATCACCTTTTCCGTGGCTGTTCCACCGCCCATGCTAGGTGTCTGCCGGGTCCTAGAGACCCAAAGCCTGACCCATTTACTGGACTTAACTGGACCTCCTACACTAAACTAAAATACAAAGGCCTCACAACATGTAATGGCGTGCAGCCTAGCTACAACCGGTCTCGTGGTGAAAATACATGTTAAAATACTGGTTTCTCGTTACCTGTCCCGTTCAAATAGACCAATGTGACGAAAAGCGACAGTGCAACTGTGGTAGTGCAAAACCAGAGCATCTGAATATGCTGCGGCATGCTGTCACTCCCTTATTGTTTCATTAAACAGTAACCGCAGTCACTGATACATGTAGTTATTCCACCAGTGGACAACCCCAGCTCTTCTTACCTAAACTGGAGCTGCGTTTCAACGCTGACAACTGTACACAAATGATCCTGATCATGAGGAGCTTTAACCGACCGCAATACAGGAAGAAAAGGCTTGTGATGCATTCACAGACACTCGGACAGTTCAACATTCCAGTGAATACTACTACTACTAAAAATAATAATAACAACTATAATCAGTCTTTTTTGAAAGATTAAATCAAGGTTATTATGAGTAAAGGTATAAGTTTGTTTGCAAAAACAGTAAACAAAACAGTAAAAAGCATTTTACCTCATTTTCTTTTTAATTTTTTTTCTTTAACATATGTGTTTTTCCGGTCTTAATTTTTTTCATTGTTTTTCTCATGATAGAAAAGAGACTGTAACTGCGTGATGTCTGCATGAACTAACTTTTTCTTGGCACTACAATTTTATGTGAACAAGGAGGACATGCCCAAGGAAAATGTATGCAAACCTGAAGACTATGTACTTAGGAATCACTCAGAGACCGAAACTACTACGGATGTATAATTTAATTTTTTTTTGTGATTCACTTAAAAGATTCATACTCGACTGAAACCTTCCACAACCTACTAGATAGAAATCCACAACCTGTGAGACAAATCTGCGGAAAATAATTACATATCGCCCTGAATTTTGTCTGGTAGGTGACAAACACACCTCTCAGAAGCTGGCATATTGTAAATCATATCCTTACTCTACAGTTATAGTTCATGTCGAACCCAACTATAACACTGAACAAATAACATTTCACAAACAGGTTATTCTCTGTTCAAAATTATCATTTTAAATAATAAAATAAAAGACTACATCAAATTTGTATTCTTGTTTTGCTCACTTTTATATCTTGTTTCTCTGGTGCTTGTATTTATATTTTTATTTTACCAAAACGGTTCTATTTTTCAGTTTATAGTCTTGCTTAATAATAAAAGAGAATTGCCCAATGTCCGCAGACTGTGGAAGAACCTAGCAGACACAGATCAGGGTGAAACGGCTCACTGTTCCTTCTTTAGCTCTTCACCTACTTCCTGTTTCACCTCAGTTACTTTCTGAAGTTGAGATTCCCTCATCGGACCCGAGAATGAGCCAATTCCGCGCAGTCACGTTGTCACAGATGAACTTTACTTTATAAAATGGCGTATCTCACGAGACTGCGCAAGCAAAGTCAAATGAGGTTTACGAGCTAGAGCGTGTTTATTTATTTTTGTGCTGAAAAGGAGAAGAACGCCAGCATCAACCATGCCCGAGGTGTCGAAGCTGAGGAAACCCGACGTGAAGATTGTCCTCCTCGGAGACATGAACGTGGGCAAGACGTCGTTGCTCCACAGGTACACGGAGAGGAGATTCAAAGACACCATCAGCACCGTCGGAGGGGCGTTTTTCCTCAAACAGTGGGGACCATACAATATCTCAATATGGGACACAGCCGGTAATACACTCGTGTATTTTCCTCTGACTTTCCACTCACTGTCTTGTCTCTTTTTACTCTTCATACCTGATCTCCTGAGGATCACCCCTCTACATGTGTCTGCTTAGGATAAACAAGTCTGCTGCTATTTTCTCACATTTATAAATGACAGATTGTCTCATCACATAGTTCTGGTTTGGATTTAGCTCAAAACAGGAGAAGATTGTAGGACTAAGGTCTCCTAAAACAACAAAATACATGTCTTATGCCTTCACATGAGTTTAGTTTTAGTATCCATTAATAATCTGCTGTTTGTGTGGATTAGTAATGTATTAATTCTGAGGAACATTGTCTTTTATAAACCAAATTCACCTTTACTTTTGCAGATACTGAAACTACATTCAAAGTGGATTAAGTAGGTTGAAGATACAATATAAAGAAACACTTAAGTGTCACTAATTTAAAACAAACTATAAGCATAAATCCTGTAGGAAACTCCATTAAAAGTTTCTCAAGAGATTGATCTAATGCACAAATTACAACTTCTTTTAGAATTTAGTAAAGTGATATGAAATATTTTTGATTGAGAAAAATGAAAGATTATAATACAACCCCTGAAAAGTTTTTTTTCATCTGTGATATTAAGATAAGATGGGTTTTATTTGTTACATTCACAGTTATACGCAGTACATTGCTCAGTATTTTTGAGCCCGCAGCCAATAGTTAAATAGTAACTTCACACAGCACACAAGATAAAAATATAAATATATATCTAAAAAAATGTAAACTTAAACCACCAAACAAACAGGCAACTTGGTTTCTTAAACTTTAGCATTATTTATTAAAACAGTAATGTAAAGTTTCTTCTGTTATCTACTCGCTGAACAGTGGGGATGTTATAAAATCATTGTACTTTGTGAGGTATTGCTCAACACTGGATAAATCCGACCTAATCAAAGCCACTGTGACGTTCCATGACTCTAAACATGTACTTTAACCCTATTCAGTCCTGTCTTTTTGAGGCGTTTGAAATAACAAAGAACATTTGACTTTTTCTTGGTTTGACAAAAGATGGATGATTTCATGCACAACACAAATGTAGGTAGTGATTGTGTGTGGTTACTACCTTAATTTGATTGCAAATACCCCCCACAATAATATACTCTGAGGCAATCAACTGCAGTTTAAACCATTAAATTTATTAACTTTTTTTGTAACCACACCCCTTCTTTAACTCTAAACAGATTATTGTTTAGCTTTTTGCCACATTTGTTTTTCTGTTGACTAATAATCTCGATCTACCATCATTATATTAAAGTAATTTTAGTTGGTTTATGTGAAGAGGAGTGTATTCCTCATCATAGTACATGAAGTGTGGGACTTCTAGGTCATTGAACGACATAATAACTATGATTTTGAGAGTCGTCCATGATGAAAATAGTAACAGGGTGGTCTAGTATCCCCAAGGTGTTGGTGTATCCTGTTGTAGGTATTTTCATGACCTGATTAATTTGCCATTTATTAAGCTATGTCATGTGATTTTCAGCCAAACTCTGAGACGTTAAATTCGGATACATTCAGGTCTCATTTTCCTCGTAAACTACTTAACTTGTCTGCTCATGTCGTCTGTAACTGGAATGATCGCTGCTTCTAATGAATAAGATTACAAATAAGCTACATTCCAGTATTGTGTAAACATGAATTACAGTCAGCCCTCTTGGGAAACTCGTCACTTCACAAAACTGCAGTGAGGTTTTAGAGTCGCAGAGATGAGGATAAGGAAAGACCATGTGACGAGCAAGCCTTTTCCTGTCTACGTTCCCTAACTCCGTGACATCTGACGGCAGGGGGCTGTTGTTACAGAGAAATGCTGAATCAGTATGGAGTCATTTGAAAGCTGCTATCAGCATTGAACAGCCATGTGAGAGCAGCTCTTCCAAGAACTTTGTCAGAGATTTGGCTCTTAGCATCAGCACATGCCGGCTGCCAGCTGCTCATTTTCTAATGTTTTTTTACCCATTTCAGCCTGATAGTTTAGTTTCAAAGCCCAGTGCTGGCTCTGGTCCCACATCTCCGACCCTGTTCCTCTTAGTAGTCACATGACGGGGCTATGACAGGAAGACTTGACTCCCCTGTATGTGTAACACTTACATAGATATAGTAACTTTCCAGGATGAGTAATATCCTTTTATTTGTCTCTTTAACTTCTTTTTATGTAATCTGTGAGGTATTTCTGATGAATTAATGTGATTTTCAACACATGGATGTTAAGCTATACATATAGCATTAGAAATGGCCCTTAGACCACCTGTTATTTTCTGTATAAATCTCATAGCCCTTCATCATGCCATTTTAATATACTGTTATAGGAATTCTAGGTTTACCGAAGGTGGATTTTTAAAGGCCGAGGTAAAAAGCAGATAACCAATAAACTTGTTGAGCCCTCCCCACTGTAAAAGAAATTTAACAGTTTTAGAGATTTACTGTCTTTGACTTTATTGGAACTAAATAACTGTTGAACTGTACATCTAAATAAGAATAATAAATACTTAAATGAAAAACTCAATAAATAATAAATATGGATCACTGGACATCAGACTCACAGTGATGATTCGCTGCATTGAAACTGTAATATTAAACTAGGGCTGGAGACTAATCAAATCAAATAATTTAATTAATCAAGGGTTTTGCCATCTGAAAATTATGAAAAAGGCCTAAGGTCTCATTTATGCTCTATGTTAAAGACGCAGATACGGACGGAGCGTTCTGTCCGTCCTCTGCGTACATTCCCTATGTAATTCTGTCCGTTTTCCAAGAGCTTGCGGATGCGTATCCAGATGGAGAATACGGAGCAGTACCACCGGGAACCGTGGAGGCAGTGTTGAGATTTGAAGAGTATAATTTCCAGAAATAGCGGAATTTTTCAAAGAGTGACTGTGTGAGTTAGTGAGAAACTACCGACATATTTATGACGACTACCCCTTCTCAATATCAACATTGCTATCCACATTAGTAAAACCACCTCTGTCGTCGCCATGTTTATTATTGACTTTCTTCTTCTTATCAAAAACTTTTCTCTTCTTTGTGGTATTTATAAGCAATTTATAAGCTAACCTGTTGTAGATAAAACTGATTTGTTGTCACACATATAAATTTAGCTTATTTCTTTAGTAAATTTGTAAAGTCAACATTTTATGTATCATCTTTTTTTTCCATCATATTACTTCACACAAGAAAAGTCACATTTATGAGAAATGTCAAAAAAAATATGTTGGTTGAAGTCTGTCCTTGCCGATAATCCTGTAAATACAAGAAAGAATCATTAGAATAGCTTGAAAAATGACCATGAAGTTGTATCAACGTGTCACACAAACAGTAGGGTTCGTCTCAGTGTTGTTTGCTGGAGCGTTGTGTACCTAATGAACTCTTTGCTGAATGTACAAACCAAGAGACGCCCGCTGTAACAAATTATTCACACACACAATGTGCCCTTTCAAAAAAAACCCTGCAGATTTCCCAAACAAAGGCCATTTGTTTTCGCTGTGTCGTACAATTCCTCTTTGTGCTGTATGTCCTGTAGGATGACTGTTCATATGGTTTAATGTGCTGATGGGGTTTTAATGAGTCGTGATAATCCACCTTTGTGACCTCAGGCCGTGAGCAGTTCCACGGTTTAGGCTCCATGTACTGCCGAGGCGCCGCTGCCGTCATCCTCACCTACGATGTGACCAACTGGCAGAGCCTGGCTGAGCTGGAGGAGCGTTTCCTGTCCCTGACGGACACCGCCAACCATGACTGCATCTATGCCGTAGTGGGCAACAAGGCTGATCTGACAGACCCTAAAGCCCAGCTGCCTCAGGACTCAGACGACGTCTCAGAGGAGGGTCCCAGGACTGAATCACAGGTGCTGTCAGCTTGTCCCACGCCGCCGGCGTCCCCCGTGTCCCTCTCTGGCTTGATGCTTCACAAACAGGTTACCCACGAGGACGCGGTAGCTCTTTACGGGAGACTACTGCGATACAAGGGCCTGGATGAAAAAACCAGCCTACCCGCAGATAAAGTGTGCTTTGAGACAAGTGCAAAAACAGGCTACAACGTGGACACTCTGTTTGAGACACTGTTTGACCTCGTGTTGCCTTCCATCCTGAGAAAGAGGAATGAGAACAAGGAATCTCCCACCGTGGACTTGGAGGATTGCAGGGGGACTAGCAAGCGGACCAGATCTTCCTGCTGCTAGGAGCTGCTGAAAGATGGACAGAAATATCTCCACCAGCAGAAACTTCTTCTATCTTTTTTTTTTTAAACTAAAAGACTGTAGGTAAGGTTAGAGCACTGCATCTAAACTGTGATGGTACTACATGTTTTCCCTGACTGAGATGTCTTAGTATTACTACATCCCATCCATATGGACACACATTGCTGATCCTGTGAGGAGTTTAGTGTGTTGTCTGTAATGTAAGGAAATTAATTACTGTATGTATTATCACTCTGTACTAAGAGACCTTCATCCAAACCACTGAAACTGCACTTACATTTTAAAGGTGTGTCTATAAGCAAATAACACACTTAAGTCAATCACTGCTGTTTTGAATGTTTTGTTCTGAAAATGTCACTAATGAAAGGGCACTAATGTTTAGTTGGGTGACACATTGCACCATGTTGTAATTGTATTTAAACATTTCCTAAATCACACTTTGTGTTACCAACTTTCATACTGATTTTTATATTTTATTGGCACAACTTGGAGATTTCAGTGAGTGTAAATATCCTTGTTGATTTCTTTTTTTTTTGCTTTGAAAACTGTCATAATAAAGATTTTTATTTTGCAGTTTCCTCTTGTTTGAGTAAAATGACACGGTCTCAGAAGTATAACAAACGACATTTAATTTTTACAATCCAATAAAATTGTCATGTTATGGGAATGATCATAATGACATTAGTTAAAACAATACTGTCAGTATATTATGGCGTAATCAAACTGTCCGTTTCTAAACAAATGTGTTTTTTTTTTTTTGTGAAGTAGCACATTTGACCCAATTTTCAGTCTGCTGTGGGAAAAAAAAAAATTCTCAGGATCACTGACCAAAGCAAGGATTTACTACAGTCAGACCTTTGATCCAAGCTGTTTACATTCTGTGCTGTTGGCAGTCTAGAATAATTGAGTAATCGGTGGATCTGTGAAGGAAAATAAGTGTGTCATGGGTAAATAGGTTATGCATTCAGAAACACTTGGGGAGAGGGATCAAGTTCATTCAGCTGATATATAAATACCAAGAAAATCAGTGCATTGTGTGAACGTAAGCAATAAGAAAGTTATTGCAATCTATAAATGCATAAAACAGATAAAAACAGATTCTTCTAAGAGCAATGGGAAAAAAAAGAATCAGGCTAATACTGTCAAATGTGTCAACCAACAGTTACTCAACACCTCAGATCAGTTCAGTTGGCTGAGATAAAGTTAGTGGCTTGAAAAACCCTAGACAATACAAACATCTAGATTACCTGAAGCAGTGCATACACATGGGCATCTTTGGTTCAGCTGTACTGTTCGATCTCTGTTAACAATGTATGTAACTGTTGAGGTAATAAGTTAAAAAGTAAGCACCGATCTATATTTAACACAAAATATACTTGTCTTCCCATAATGCCTTTGATTTCATTATGGGGCTTCTCTTGTCTTATCTACATTGGGGCATTTCTTCCAAAATTCAAGGCATTGTAGAGTCATTGCATATCTGAGCTCCTCGGATCAGGGAGAAGGATGTCATTTACACTGATCTAAGTTGCTATGTCAAGTCTCCCTTTTCATGTTATTAGTACGTGGAGAGACGACCCCAGACCACTGTCAATAGAATAACTTTGTCGGAGTTAACAGTAGCCTTTTTCACAAATTCTTCATGCAGACCTGGCAGCGGCTGATGCGTGACAGGAGCTGGCCTGCTTTGAGTGTCTCTGATGCCGGCTCAGTGTGGAACGACTGATCTATGGACGTTAGCCAGAAGCTGTGTTCATTAGCAAAGTAGTGGCATGTGCCTTTAGCCCCGTTACACTCAATGAACGGTGTCGTACGGAAGTCCTCTAAGCAGGAGCCGGGCGATGACAATGACTGGCCTCCACCCTCATTTCCTGCCGCTGTGTGCTGTGGACAAAGGTGAGAAGGAAAAGAAGTGAAACACAGGGTCAAATGACTGCCCTAATGGTGTTTTTAAGTGTTCACAGGTGTGACAAGACGATGGGAAATGTGGAATATTGGTGAAGTTTGAGCAGCTGTAACCTGTTCATGCAATTCTTTAATGATGCCTAAAATGTGTTTTGTAGGGTCAGTGGAAACTTGTTTTGGCCATCAAAAGCTGGAGTTGAGGTGAATAAATTCCCTAAAAGTATTCCTGAAAAGTTGAAGTGATGAGAAGGGACCGACATGAGGTCACAGTAGCCTTGACCTTTGACATTTGGTCACCAGTCTTTTCTCTTCAGTCCATGTGAATAGAGATGCCAAATTCAACTGACCAACCAATGGAGATGTGTGGACACGTCTAATAATCACATCTACTGTATAATGTTAATATATTAGAGACACTGACACCTATAGTAGAGTTAAGGTTAAAAAGTACCAGTGCATCTTATGAACATCCTACAAGAAGCATTATATCTATCTTTCTACCAAAATAAAAACAGCAATTATGTGAAAGCTTGCTCATTACATCAATTTTTTTTTTGACGATAAAGAGGCAGTGATTATAAGCACAGTATGTAACTTGCCCTAATCTATAATAACATTCTGTACACTGACTTCTATGACTTTTACACTAGCTACTGTTAAATACACTTGGGTAGTATCGACAAACAACCGATCAGTTGTTTCACAAAACCCCATGTGAACAGACAAGAATGCATGAATAATACATACTGGACCTTTAAGTAGTGCCATGTATTAATTGTGGGTATACATATTTAATATTAGGCTGGGAAATGATTTAACAGGGTAAAAAGGGACAGAAAATATGAAGGGAAATAACTAGCAAACATGTTTAAAGACGGCACAAGCCAAAACTATATGGTAACAACATACTAATAACAATATACAATATGGTAATCTTCTAATAATTTTTACAGTAGTGCAATATTTTGATCAAAATGGTAATATAAGAGGGCAATAACCAGATAATAATGTTATTGGATATAAGCAACAGAAAAAATATGAAAGTACCTGCAAATTGCATGTTACAGCACATAAATTACACTGTATAACTTAATCAGTACTTCTTTATCGTTAAGTTATTACCCTACTATGAATATGTTATTGGTGAGCTGTAATGTAAGATGTTTACCGTTGGGCTGAACAGTAAGACCAGGACTCACCATGAGGAAGGAGTAGCCGATCCACAGGCTGCGCCATCCCACCGGACACTGTGGGATGGTGATGTCCTGGCTGTGGACTGCTATGGCAACTGAGGGAGCTTCACATACAGAGCAACGACTGATATACGGTTTTATCTCTCCTTCCTCTACAGGCATCATGGGAAGAGGAGCAGTCGTTGACAACCAGTAGGACTTATCATTTCTGCTGGCGTAGTAACATATATCACCAGGGTTACAGTAAAGGAAGGGCATGGTGCTGAACCGCGGGAGGCAGGAACCAGCCAAACCTGAACAGGACAAGTAACCAAATTACAGTGTGTAAAGATTTTTGCGATATATATATATATATATGTATAATACATAAAAGTACTGTCACATAATACAACAGGAATTTAAAAGCATAAAACACAACTGAAAATATTTGTTACAAATGAAAAAATTGTGCGGTTTTCATTACAATCAGTCAGTACTGAATCTGTTTTATTGTATCTGCCATGTATGACAAGGCTATTGTTTGTGCACTATGCTTCTGTTATTATTATTAACTATGCCAAAATGGAACACAGACCTAATATTCTGACATTTACACCATTTTTAAAAAAATTCTAGTATAGTGTAGTATATGCACAACTCTTTCACATATAGAAGAATATTGTCATGTAAAATTACATATTCTGTCTCTGGTTGATACACTATATCAGGGGTCACCAATCCTGGTCCTCGAGGGCCGGTGTCCTGCATGTTTTAGATGTTTCCCTCTTCCATCACACCTG
>JAPQRQ010000015.1:14730493-14753793 GCA_037367365.1 Apogon talboti | reverse complement strand
TCTATCTATCTATCTATCTATCTATCTATCTATCTATCTATCTATCTATCTATCTATCTATCTATCTATCTAATACTAAATATATCTATCATCTATCTACCAGATAAAATTAAACACACACCTCACTCAGTGTTTCTCAGCGACCACACATGTGACGGTCAATCACATGTCCAAAACAGAATGGACTGTGGGGGTCAAACTTGTACACACTAACATATCATGAGAATTAAGTTTTTTGTCTCATCTGGGAGTTCAGGGGGTCAAAACATGATGACCTCCGAGGCTTGGAGACCTGATATTGTTTCTGTGAGAACCAACAAACACAGTGATATTTGTCCCCAGACAGAAATGCTCTGGGCTGGGTGTCATGGAGCTAGAGCCAGGGGTCTCAGGGGAATTAATAAAAC
The DNA here is from genome assembly GCA_037367365.1 of Apogon talboti. NCBI lineage: Eukaryota > Metazoa > Chordata > Actinopteri > Kurtiformes > Apogonidae > Apogon > Apogon talboti. Next base: position 14,753,386 of record JAPQRQ010000015.1, on the reverse strand, counting down.
TACACAGAGTCTAAACTATGTCAGACAGCATTTCAAACAAGCGCACAGATAAATCAGATGCAGATTGTGTGAGATAAAGCCTCAGCTGAACTCGCAGCTGATGGCGAGATGTGTGTTCGCTCCAATATGCAGCGTGTGTGTGTAGTTCGGTGAGTGTGTTTGTGTGTTCGGTAGTCAGTATCAGTATCTATGGGTGGTTTTTTTGCAACAGGACGTGTGTGTTTTGTCTCTCACTCAGTCTTGGCAAAGCAGCTGTTGCCTATAAAGCATTAGGACAGTCTGTAATAGTCCCGTTAACACGAAAAATGGACAGCCAGCCAATTCGGACAAAAATTTAATCCACTAATAACTTTCTGACATAAAAGGAAAACATGCAGGAACACATTCTTTAAGGATCCCTAAAACTTGGGAAATATGTGGTATATAACAGTTATGACAACTGGTCATCAGTGAGACATGTTACAGTGAGTAAGCAAATGTGCAGCGCTCTCTGGTATAACAACTGTGAGACGGACAATGTGTACTTGTACGACTACACAATGAACAACCACCAAGTTTAACCAGATGTGTTCACGATCACATCATATAATAATCAGTTCACACCATCTTCTCAGTTACTAGCAGTTGTTGCCAAACATGTGGTTTGTGAGAGCATAACCTTGACCGTGACCTCTGCTCATTAAAATCTGGTTCAAGTACATCTTTGAGTCCAAGTGAACATTTGCACCAAATAAAAAAAAAAAAAAAAAGTCCCCTCCAAATGTGGACATATCCAATAATACTTATTGCAAAGCTTATTAACTTGACCAATGAAAAATGAATGTATGAATCTAATACTTCTACATACAAACATACATTACTACATGTCATATGTATGTAGACATTTCCTGTCACTGATTGGCCAATAGTGACTTAAATCAGCAGTATATTGATTAAGTATAACTGTCAATTTAATGATATGTGGCTGGGTGATCGATCTGCTTTTCAGAGGATTCATACAATGATGTCATTATGACTTAACAGCTCTGTTTAGACTTTCCTACTCAGTTACCATTATTTTCAATGACCACAGAGTGTTCCTTTACAGGTTGTTTTTAGCATTAATGTTTCTGGGTTTGTGACACAGTTAATAGTGATGCTTTAGTGTGTGTCCACATTTCAACTTTAACCTGCAGAGTTTGTGTAACATGTTGTTTTGTTGATGCTGAATAAATAATGACTTATGAAACTGGTAAAGATTCACACTAACTATGAAGTAAACTCTGAACTGGTGCAGGTTCAGAACTCTAAGACTGGTTATATGTTAAGTGACTGCAGAACAAAACTAGGAAAAACATGCTACATCTTATAAAAGACGAGAAAATTGTGACTCAGGATGTGATTCCACAACAGATGATTGTCATATGACGTTTCGGGCACACTGCCCAGCCCTATCCTGGTAAATTCAATCTGGAAGGAAGCTGCCACCTTCTATTGTTAATCTGAGTGATGTAAGGTGAACTTTACCCAAACAGAGCACACCTCAAAGTCATCATGCTCATAAAAGGGAAATTAATAAAGTGGAGTAATTTTCTGAAGACAAATGGTTCTGTCAAAATGATAATTTTGCAATAATTCACTCAGGGGGAGAACAAAATAAACAGTGACATAAGGGATGAGGGAGTGAGCTGGAATGGAGCGTCATTATTCAGCAGTGGCCTGTGCCTCCGGTTCTGTGTCTAGTTTATTGTAAATACTATATAAGTGCTGTAAAATAAAGTAAATACTATATAAAAGAATAAAGCAGTGGTGTGTTATTGCATACAAATTATAAAAAAAAAAAGCATTATAGACCTAAAAATACTTTGTGGTGACTTCCAAATCTAATTTTCTCTGCATTTATTCTTTCTTAAGGGATTTATCACTATACATTATCATATTATCCTCTGATTTTGAATTTTTCATTAAAAACCTGGTATTTTCCTATATTTACTTGACTTGTCATATAGATATTCATAGAACCTCAGAGTAAATTCAAAGGTTATGATTTCAAAACAGAAAACTGAAGAAAAAGTATCATTTTCAGTACAATTTATCATTAACTGAACATAAAAACAAGTATCTACACCCACTGGAATTTATAAAACGACATGGGTTTTACTGATGAATCAATGATACATAACATGACCGCGATTCCACATTCCACATCCCACATTCTGTGGAACAAGGATTAGTAGTTCGGAAGTTATTAAACATTTTATATCAGTAGATGTTTTTGGTTGGCAGTTGGATGTTTCAGTCTTTGAGGGTTAAAGATCCAACCTGATCTTAGAATCAACTTTTGGGTTTTCCACTACTAGGGCGGTGAGTAACATTAGTCTAATCCAGTGGTAAAGTTTAAGATCAGCCACCTGAGTACTGGTTGTCTCACTGTCCTCTTCGGTGTCTGTTAAGTGTAGAAAGATGGCAGCGACCCACTAACTGTAGATATAAACGACTCTAAGGTAACTGAGACATACTTTATTATTTTAGGTGACTATACACTGATGAATGTAGTACTAATGATTATTAATAGTGAATGTTTTGTTTCCAATTAAATATTACACAGTGAAACTTAAAGCAACAAAATATTACATTTTAACTACATAACTAACAGATTCTGAAATGATTTATTATTGGTAAGAGGCTGGTGAGATACCAGCTTCTTATTGTTATATTTACTAGTAAATAAAGCCAGTCTGCCATAACAGTTTTAATATTGGATTTGGGGATGATCCATTTATGTTTAAAACACAAGACTTCAATGCAGTGAGTTTGTAGAGATGAGAAAAATGTGAATTCTTTGCACAGTTACTTTATCAGTTTTCTTTGGTATAAGGTGAAAAAATGGCAATTTTAAATTATCATTTTTGTAATTTGTACAAGTTTATTTCTACTTTTTAGTTACACCTTCAGAATAACATGAATAGTAAGCTGAGGGTGTGTGATGTTAACACCTTTACATGTTTTTTTTATTATAAAAAGTCATCTGTTTTTAACTCTTTGAATATACTTCAATTAAACAGACCATCTTTGTTCTGTAACATAAGGCAAATTCCTCCCCACTCCACCCTTTACTAATTCCACTTATCCATGGCTTCACTTCCTCCGCACCTACACTCCCCATTCTTATCTACTCACACTGCTTCCACTCAGCATTTCCCCCCTTCCTCTCGCATCCCTTTGCATCTCCCCTTTCCCTTCTTTTGTTGGTCTTCTTTCCCATCCTGTCTCTGCTGAAGGAGACATTCTCACACCATCAATTCAACAAACCACAGATTACTGGATGCTTGGACACACTCTGGACACGCTGTATAAACATAACCAATGGACAAATGTCATAAGATCGACCTATGACGTAGATATGATGGATGAGAACCGCTAAAATAAAAAAAAAAGAACGGTCACAAAATGAGTCACAAAATTTTGTAAGGATCGTCCGGGTCATAAGAAGCCAGATGCTCAACTTACAAGCATTTCCTGGTTTTGTCAAAAAGAAACCGAACACACGCATGTCTGTTTAAGTGTCTTTGAAGGCCGGTCATGACTTTACCAGATTATGATGCTCAGGGGACATGTGCTGCCCTTTGGCTTTTTTCTGTAACTGTAGCGGTCTGTATTCCTTTACTCCTCTTTCTGTCACAGGTGGCTCACGTCACACTTTCAACCTCTTGTCTTGTGAGTTCCATAATGAGATACGACTCTCCATCAATCAGCAGTCTGGGCTCAGGTCTCAGGAGCAGAGGAGGGAAACTCAGTTGGCATTTATTTATAAATCTCTCCTTGGGCTGCTTCCTCTTTTATTTTTGTACATAGAATTGTAAAAACAACCAAAAAAAAAGACTTTGCTATGATCTCACTTTAAAAACCGTACCGTACAGTCTTCTTCCGCTTATCCGGGTCCGGGTCGCGGGGGCGACTTTAAAGACATCCTACAAATAAATGCTGGTCCCCAGAGTCAGAGTCAGGTATACTTTACAGAAGGACCTGAAACTGTCAGAACTTTTCACTTTGGGGACATTTAATGTTGTTTAAAATGATAAAGAAAATAAAAGTGTTGGTCAATGTGACTGCTTCTAAATATGCACTACAGTCATTTTTGTGATTCAGTGTAAAATCTGTCATTACCCTAAATTTAGTTTAAAATTCCTGTAAAACACACACATATTGGCACGTATGCCATCGACTTTGCAATTGTTGTCATTTTATCCAATTTCTAATGTAAAGATGACGTTATTTGAGATGTCTATGGCAGATTGGAACTCAGCAAATCCAAACATAATCATAGACCCCCTACCATGAATAAATAACTGCATAAATAAATAAAAATGTTCATCAAGTCATAAACTTTTTACTGTGCCATTAAAGGCATGCTACATTTCATTAGGATTAGACTCTCCATACTTTTGCTATTTGGGTATTTTTAATGGAATTATGAGCACTAAAGAATAATTCATTATAAAGTCAAGAATTAGGATTATTGATTATTCATGGTTAGTCAACTATGTACTATTAAGTTGCATTATAATTTAGTTATACATTAATTAATTTATATATGTATTGAGGTAGCATCATCTGCACTGTGTGAGGTCAACAACAAACAAACAAAGCTATAATTCAGTGTCATTTAAACAATATTCATTTTTAGTGCAACTCTAGACTCTTGAGGGTTTTTTTATATTAACAACATATTTATCAGAATTAAAGGTTTAGAGTGTGAAGCTGAACACTGCAACCAAATGAGTACCCCTCCAGCCCTCAAATATGGTGGCCAAGTCAACTTGGGTACAGCCAGTGTTTGATTTGTCTGTTCTAGGGCTTTTGTTGAGGGTGTAATAACTCTGGTCCAAACTTACACATAATAGGTGGTGACAAAGCACTGGATGCCACCAAGTATAAAAAGAAGAAAAAGATGAAAAAGGAAAAATGAGTCTATTCTGTGATATTGGGGAAAACTACAAAAACAGATGCAAAAACACATACATAAAAACATAATTCTGATAACTATATCCCATTCTCACTCTTAGATATTCATACTTCCTCCTTAATTTTACATATTGAACCTTTAAAGCTCATGCAGGTAAAATTACTGACTGATCTGTGTAATGATCAGTTCTTGTAAAGACACTGTTAATTTAGTTTTTGTTCAGACTGAGGCAACATGGTACTTTTCCATAGTGGCATTAAACAACTTGGTGTTGTCCATCTTTATAGACAATCTATACTTTGGACAGAGAGGAAACAGCTGCAGGAGGAGGTTTATAACTGTAAATTCAGAATTTTCTCAATTGATTTGATGCTGGAGATTTAAATAAACCCAGGAATTACAGGTTGATGAGAGATGATCATGTCAGGAGGAAATAAAAACGACAAAAAAGCATATACATCATATAGTGCCTACGCCATAAAAAAGAAACATTACAAGGCAATGAAACAACAGCTCTTCTAACACTGGGCCATAAAGGGTGTCTGGTTTTTATCTGATCACCTCACACTTCATTTGACGTATAAACTACCACGCACACATAAAAACGCACATAGACACACATTCATGTTGGTGTGAGTAGGGCTAAGGTGTGGGAAGATGGATGATCTGGAAAAACTCATGACATTTTCTTTCTGGAACAGGGTAGAAGAAAGGAGAGGTTATATATAGCATTCAGACAGATAATTGTAAGATCTCAGACACTGTCTTTTTTTCACTTTCCCCATCCGGCTTAAAACATTTTTAAAAATTACAGAAGATTAACCTCTTCTTTTCTATCACTGACAACGGGATGCCCCGGCTACATGCTTCGCAGCTGGAGGAATGTGTGAGGAGGATATTGGGCAGTTTCCTCTACGACTAACGTGAGAGTCAACATGTGGAAAGAAGTGGTGCCCAACAGAACGCAGAGGTTTACTGCTGATGTGAACCAAATCTCTAAACTAAATACTGGGGCGCTGTTTGAGAAGGGGAAGATGACTTCAGAACTGAATAATAAGATCCAGAAGTGCAGGTGTGAAATAAGTGGAGTTGGCACATTTCCTCTCAAGAAGATTACACAGTCAGTTCATCCAAATTACAACCAAAAGAACATATTTCCTCACATAAAGTTGGTCTTGTGGTTTTTATATGCCTTCTGACTGTGTTCTAAGACAGCTCACAGTGAATTAAACATACTATAATATGCAGTAAATCATCACAATATAATAAAACTATCAGATTACATAGATACAGTCACACCAAGAAAAAAACACATTTCTTTCTGTAGTGTACTGAACTCAGTCATCAAAGAGAAGAATAAAAACAGTTTAACATTTTATCCTCCAACCCCCCCCCCACCCCCACACACACACACACACACACCCCACCCCCCCCTCTCTTAACCTTTCACCTTATGTGGAAGCATAGTCCAGTATATCTTATGATCTTTTCTTCCAATAATAGTCATCTGTTTTTATAGAGCACTTCAGACGCCACAAAAGAAAACTGAAATAAGTTACAAAATCATCAGCTTTTGTCGGTTCACAACAGAATACTTACATGCCAACATGAAGTTTGTGTTGAGTCTGTTTTGTGACCTGAGCCGGTTGCTTGTTGACATTAGCTGACTCCATTATTAAGTTAACATGGGTCTCAGTTACCTACATCTAGGGTGACCAGATGTCCCTCTTTGTGTGGGACAGTCCCACATTTTTATTATTTTTTTAAACGTCCCGTGAACTGAGATGCTGTCCCACATTGTTATTAACAGTCAGCATGACTATGTGAGCAAAGTTGCATTTAAATAAAATATGTGAAGTTTGTCCCTCGTCTAGTGAGTTAGGATCTGGTCACCCAGATTTTAGTGATTAGTGATTTCTACGTCGAGGCTTTGGGTCACATTTTTAAGTAAATGTTATCGCTTGCTCTTGAGTTCTTCGGTTCCTCTCTACAACTACAACAGTGTGCATCACTTACCTTGGAAATACAGTCAGCTAATGTCATCAGATATCTGGCATCATGTTCAGCAGACTCAAACACAACTTACTGTCATTGAGGTTTTGCTTTCTACAGTTGCAGGAGCTGACATCAGGAGAAAACAAGCCGCAGTGTAAGAACACACACCTTTTTCTGCAGCTCTCTCCTCTCAGACTAAATATAAAATATAAAGAGATGAACCTGATGTTGTTTCACGCTGTAATGGAAAAGTGAAGCCACTTCTCCAAGCTTCCACAGAGTACAGCAGTAGAGTCACATCCAACTTGCATTTGACATAATCTGATCAGTGATCGGTTGGTACCTGTCTGAAAGTGCCTGTGATTGGCCAACATCAGGGCCTAATGGAGTAGAATTTCTACAACCTGAAAACACAGGCAAGGAGCGGATGCAGAAATCTCATATCCACTCAGACCACTTAAATCACATTACGCTCAACGGTGATTATGGATGTTTTGCCAAGCACTGCAACTTTAAATAAAACAAATAAAATTCACATGTTTATTGAACATGGTAACGGCTGTAACAAATTAACAGTAACATCACTGCAGTGACAGGTTGTGTGTGATCTGCCCTGTTTTCTTAAATGCCTTCATATTCACATGTCATATGGGCATGTTTACTCCGCTGCATGTGCCTTCATGACATCTGACCCATTTTAGGAAAACTCTCACACTGAACACAATGCAGTAACCATAACTTCCCTCCGTCCTCTCCCAGTGTGCCCGTGGGTGTGTTTGCCTTTCTCATTCCAAAATCACAGATCTATTAAAAGTCCCTGTGTCTGACACCATAAATTTTATCTGGGCCCAGACCATCCCTTAGGGACGACCATTTGGGAATGACCCGCTAAGAGCGGGATGGGAACACACAGCCCTGTGAGCAAACCTCTGACCTCTGAGGGGAATAAAATAAATCAATAAACAACTGGCCGGAAGCCCCCTCTGTTGGTTCATCTGTCTGTCTAGAAGAACTGGAGACACAGAGGACAGTATGTCATATCTACATGTAATGTCTCAATTACTGATAAAAGGTAAATCTGCACAGAAGTTACTTCCTTTTGTTGATGAAACAAAAACCCGATGTGACATTTATGAAAGGTGGCAGGAAAAACATCCATGATTTATCTTTGCAGTGAAACACACTCTGTAATGAAGCACATGGACAGTTTTGTGATAAGACTTTTTTTCCATTTATACACATCTTGCTTCCATAATTCTCTGATTATAAAGTCTTTCCTTTTAAAGTAAATTTAATACTGTCTTAACACCTTGTCCCATTTAATTACTGTTTAGAATAAGGTTGAATATAATCACCCACTTCCCATACTGACTCAGATTTACAATCCCAATTTAACTAGATTTCCAATTCATTTCAGTTTGGTTCAGTTTAATCTTACTTTGGTTAGAGGTACTTAAGATACAATAACATATTTATTAGAATATGAAAGTGTTTCTCTGAGAAATAATATTCTAAATTGTATGAGGAACCCTCTCACTGCTTCATTATTAGAAATATCCTTATCCAGGTTTGACAGAATCACATTAATATACTTCTTAATAAACACGAACAACAATTACATCCCTTAGTACAAATGTGATTAAATCTCAGACTTTAATGAAAGCATGTATCAAATCAATCTCAGATCACTCAAATTAAAACTTTCTTACTGTATTATTTCATGTCATAAGCGCGGGCCTTACACTTAGTCATGTTGAACGCAGACTGAAGCTTTGCTGTGTGGACAGCATCCTCTGATGTCATCAACACTGGACGAGAAGCTGACCTTTACGCCCATAAACATCTATCGATTCACATAACACTGTCACTGACACTGGCTGCTAAGGAATGTCTGGATTTAGCCTGTGACATTTAAAAAAACCTATGTTGACATAGTAGTGTGTATTAGTACCTGTTCAGAATAGCTTCACTTGACTGTGGAGCAGAAACATTAATAGAGGAATGTGTAAGGTATCATAATGTGGATAAAACTGCATACTTTTGCACACGAAGTGAAGTAGGAGTGTAAGGAGTAAAAAAGGGAAAATTAAAGAAAACTCCACTCCTGCTTACTTGTGATAGAAGTAACACAGTTGTATGAGTTGAAATGTGTTGTATTCTAGCCCCTTTATTCAGCAGCGTTTCAGCAGCTCTGAGATCAGCTGACCTGACTGATTTGATGCAATGAAAAAAATAAGATAACAAACTGATGTAAAGGGTAAATAAAGGAGGGGAAAACAGGGGGGGAAAGTAACTGTGCTCAGACTGACCAGCTACCAACTGTTTCACTCCAGTTTGACTTGTCTATACCAAGTCCAACCAGAAGAGCAGATCAGATGATGGTTTTTCTAGACTGCCTTCACCAAGCCCAGCCTTTTATGGTTTCAGTTATGTCTTTATCATATATTACTTGCCGGTAAACAAACAATTCATTATACTTGGTTATCTCTTAATTGTAAGAGCTCATATACAGTGTGATGTGGGTTGATAATGAAATTCTCAATAAATAATGGAACACTATAAATAGGGGGATAGTAACAGGAGGCTTCAAATAGACCCTGTGATTGGGATTGGACAATAAGTGGCTCCAAGAATCCTGATCAGAGCATCATAAACAAAGGAAGGAGTCAAATAGTCAAATAAATTCATAAAGAAAGGAGGAAATGACAAAGAACCTGTATGTAATAAACTCAGAGACAAACTGGGGACAGATTACAGACTGTAAAGACTAGTTCTAAACATTGTTTGCCCTTTCTTACGGACTCCCACAAACGGCCCAGACACTATAGTGGATTCAGTCTGACCAGCTCTTGTGTTTTTCTTGGACACATTTTTCTTGGGACTCATTTCCTGAAGATCTATTCCCTCTTACATGATGCCCGGGGGGGAAATGGGGTTCAGCTCCCCTGGAGGGGAGGGGATAAGGGAGGTTGAGGCTGGAGGGGCTCGGCCTTGGGGATGAAGAGCGTCCTCAAATGTATGCCCTGAGGAGGACTCAGGCAGAGTAAATAAACATCTGTAGATGATGTTTAGATATCTATGAGAGAGTGTTTAGATCTCCTGACTGAACTCAGTGAGATCAGCTTTCTAAATCCCCTGCTGGTCCCACAAAAACTCCCACTTCTGACAAACATCTTGAATCTGGGTGATTATGAAATGAGATTTAAAAAAAAAAATGTAACAAGGATATACAGGAGGGGTACTTGAACTCAGGCCCAGAATAGGATGCCAGGTGGAGAGCTGTCCAAAATAAAATGAATCAAACTGGGATTTTTTATTAAAACCCCCAACAACTAAATTCCAGTTATTAAATGTAGATCTGATAAATCTGATCCTTGGACCAAGTTAATTTAGTTTCTAAGGCAGTTAGTCTGACAATAAATAGTTGGAATGAAAGATGATATAATGTTATGAGCATTTTTTTTTCATTTTGATGGATGTGTTTAATAACTGGTTCCATTAATTGACGTCTGTGCAAATAAGTCAAGCATCACTGATACAAACGCTGCAGGTGGAGTTGGGTCTGTGTAAACATATTTTGATATTGAGCCAAAACCAAACCACTGGGTGCTGTCCTTAACTCACCAGACGCTCCCGAGTGGAAAATATCTAATGAATTTAATCCATGCTGTGAGCTTCCATCCTGCCACTGGACATAGACTCATGCCCCCAGTGTGTAAAGGCTTTAGTCTATGTGGTCTTACATTCAGATTCAACATACCCTGCTTGTTGTCACCCCAAAAACACACACGAGCTGTCTAGTAAACAGATGCAACGTGTGCTGTGGGCAATTCCCCCCCCCGCTCTACTGATATGTGATCTTCATGTTGTCTGTCTCAGCGGTAAACTGTGTCAGATGCCTCCATTAATCTGCTCATAAACTAGTTTAATATTATGGTTTTAATATTGTTCATTACTAATACAAAACTAGTTTGATTCATGACCACACATACGCATTTCTCAGTCTCTGTATTAAGATACAATCTGGATATATGAGTACAGCAGTAAACATAATAGTTTCAAGGAAAGAAAATTTAGTGTGACCTCCCTTTGCACTTAATATGTTTTAACCTATTTTTGGACAATACAAAATTTATTGGATTAATTTTCTGATGTTTAATACCAGGTATAATTCTTTCTAACCGCTTGTGCTGTTTCTTTTCATGGGGACAGAGGTCACACTAAATACACTTTAACCTTTACAAACCATTCAGTTTGAGTTTGATATTTTAAGGCTGTGCACATATTTCCTATATTTTATTGCATCTGAAGAAAAGAGAATGACAAATAAATATGTATGTTCATTTCAACTCTGCAAAAACAACAAAGCTAAAGGTCTTTCGCACATTACAGTAGACTTTGTTTGGATTCATTTTCAATTCGTCATAATAACAAGTGTCGGTTCAGGCAGTTTGCATAAATCAAACCGGTTTTAGTTTAGACTGGTAAAACTGGACACTGACCCAACTATAGCTGAATGTGGACCAGAATAAAATGCATAAATAACTCTGAGGGGCTTAGACATGTGCTGTCATGGAGATAACCACCATCCCAATTGTGAAAACATCACTTGAACTTTCACAAATATATTCTACCCTGTTACTACAACAAGTTCCTCTGACTCATCCTCTTAAAATGCTTCATGAGCTAAAGAGAGATGGAGCGAAGGGATAAAAACAGATGACGTTCAGACAAACATCAGTGATTTGTTGTCACTCCATTTGTTTCTCAAGGAGATCTGGTGTGGCTGCTTTGGGTTTATATTAGAATTAATGTGTTTAGACTCTGAGCTAATTTCTGCACGCACGTGTATCACTTTCACCGAACACGTGCACACGCATGTGCCAGGGATCTGACAGCATCCAGACCAGTAAGACAGAGCTACTAATGAGCGGTCAGTGGTGGGACTGGAGCTGACTGTGAGAGTATGTGCTGCTTTTGTTCAGAGTGTGTGTGTATTGAAGATCAAGACTCAAGAGGGGGATCCCAGGCTGAGAACAGAACAGCTTGGACCTCCGGCTATCCCAGGGGTCTCAGGGGCCCGACACCTGTGCTATTGCCTCACGTTGAAGGAATGAGACGTCTTGAGTCTGTGGTCCAAGCACATGTGTGTCTAAACAGGACACAGCTGCAGCTTGGCTCTATAGATGTGTGTGTTAGCCTCGGTGTGTCTCAAATGAGGTGTTGCCCTCACCTCAGAGATCAGCCACCTGTGTGCCTGTATCGTGTGTCTGAAAGTGTCTGAGTCATGGGTGTGTTGCCTATATAATCCCACTGTTACATTTATCACTGTGATTATGAAGCCATTACAGCTTCCATACAGTGGATCACCCAGGCAGCAGCGTCCTCCTGTTTATAAAAAAAACCCACTAAGGAAAACTCCATTTCCTCAACAGAGCTGCTCTCTGATATTTTACATCACGCCCAAGGACACACAGATATGTATATTGTTTTATACGGAATCAACAGTTCAACAGACCACAAGAGCTCAAAAATATTTTTGATTAACTGGGATTTGATTAAAAAAAAGTTTTCATTGACTAAAAAAGAAAGAAGGGAAGCAACTCAATCATGAAAAGGGTTAAGATCTTTTCTACTAAATCCAATATAATGCATGAGTATTAATAATTATATATATATATATATATATATATCATTCAACCAATGTGTATGTTTGAATAATTGGTAGAAAAACTGCAACTAAACTTCACCGTCAGTTTAGGTTTGTTTTAAAAGGCCTGTTTATCAGTGTTACTACAGTATTTTACAGATAACGTTACACTAATCACAGGTTTGATGCATTATTAATAGGTTGGTAGGGAATAAATGAAGTAGTGCTTTATTGATTTATTGCAGTCCATTTATACCAATACAATATAAAGTGTTGAGTTTTAGTTCACATTTAGGTGCAGACTTTATGAAACGTGTTGTTTTGCTGCAGAAAGTGTGATGAAAAATTATGAATGAACTTATGAAGGCCATCAGTTGAGGACCTGACTACTGAACTTTAACTACATATATGCTTTAAAGTAATGAGTGTAAAAATGTTTTTCATTCATTATAAAACTCTAGCGGGCCAAATAGGCCACCACAGTACATGTAATTAATGAAATCACTGCAGCTGTATGTACACGAAAATGTAGCTCTGTTTACTTTATCTAGACATTGTCCAAATATTGCTATCAATAACAACAACAAAATGGCATCACACACATGCTATGCCTCCTGAAACCGGACAAAACTAGAGGAAACAGTTTGATGGTGAAAAAAGAGAGGTGATAAACATTATGATTCAGATTGTGAATGATGATTTACCTGAAAAGTTAAAGGTATAAAGCAACTGCTATTGCATAAAATACTGCTAATGCTGATACAGGTGGATAAACAGGAACACAATCAGGTCACAGTCATTGAATTTTGTTTGCTGGATAATAAATAAAACAAAGTATTATAGGATACTGTGTGAAAACTGGGTCTCTATAACTCATCCAGTCTCTTCCTCTTTCCCCCTTGGGGGAGAAACAAGCTAATCCTTGTCCCATAAAGCACTTCTTAAAACATCAATAGGTTAAACATATAACAATCCATGAGACAAACTGAGGATAAAAAACAAGATCCACAGTGGATTATGCAGCTGTGAACTTGGCCCTGATTGACATGAATTTCAGCCGCTCACATTAGTTTCAGGGTTACCCATGTAATCCTCAGGATCTCTGCCTGCACCCTCCGACCCATCCAGCTGGCCCAGCCCACAGTCAAAACTTGCCATCTTGGAAAGTTTTGCATTTTCCCACATCAGGATACAACACCCACTCTCATCCCAGCTGTAAAGGATATTCAAGGATGGTTAGCTAAGAAGTAAATCAGGGCAAAGGTCCAGCTCTGGGTATGAATAGTGACTATGGAGCATTTATGTATAATTACAAAAAGGGGTGTTTGATTCCAGTAAAATGTAAGTAATCAGGGTTTGACGTTAGCAAAGACATTCTGATCACTAAAGTCATGTATTGCACAACAAAATGGGTGCTGAGTACAAGTTGCTGTGGGCAACCAAACCCCATCCACTGAGAAAATAAAAAATCTACACTGGAAATGTGTCTTTCTCATGAAAAAGGGGAATTCTTTGAGAAATAAACGCGAACGGACATAGAAGAGATCTAATTGTTTCCTCTACTGCGGGCCCCTTATGTAGTTTTCACAACAAGGTCTGATGGGGAACACATGGCGTTGCCGTGGTGACCCACAACTCTGGTCACATTCTTCCAGCTGCCCTAAGGACCCTCTTCACCGCCCATAACATTTCCTGACTGGTGTCTGCACATAAACTGCACATATCCCAGTCAACGTAAGCACAACAGTTATTCTTCTGTCTTGTTGGGAGAATGCAGACAGATATGATTGAAGCTGAACATTTGGTTTTCAGTTTTAAATGAGTGTGAACTGGGAACAGAAGGTATTCGGTAAAAATGATGAGGAAACAATTACAGAACATAAAAGACGACATGAAAGCACCTACCGGTAATTGCCATTTCTGATCAGGACCAAAGTATCGTTAAATCCCATGATGCAGCAGTTTCACAGCCACAACATGAAACGGCATACCTCTGACCTTAATCTTGATCTTTGTTCACCTCATTTGTCCTTGGTCGTACCACGCTTGTGCTTTGGCTGCTGATAATGGACTCAGGCTACAGATGGTTACACAAGGCCAGTGTCTACAAAGTAATGGACGCAAGGTCACACCAACTCTGGAACACTGAAATTCTGACCTATTTTTCTGCTCTAAGGGGGACAAAGTGCACACTGCATCAAGGTCTTAGACAGACATTCACCCTGACGTCAAGGAGGAGAGATTTTACAACAAAAGCACAGTGGTGCATTGTTAATATGCTGATATTTCACCAGTATAATATTAATCAAATAACAAACCAGCATGTATACGTTTACCACAACACTGATGGGTGGACTATGGTTCATCCAGTAAATGTACAGGAAAACTGTGAATTTTAGGAGTAAAGATACTTGAGTAATAAAGACTAAAGTAAATGTATAGAGTCGACTTCTTTATTCAAGTAAAAGTGAGAAAGTACAGGCTCTGAAATTAACTCACAGCCTAAGGTTAATGTTTTTGTGGTGATTTCCAAAGGTATTTTTCTCCTTTAACCTTTCCAAAGTTTATCACATTTATTCTATCCTCTTTATTTTTGCATTTTTCAGTGAAAATGGTGTATTTTCCTATATTTAATTTACTGATCACATAGTTGCATATAGATAGGACTGCAAAGACTCTCAAATAAAAAGCACATCACATACATAACAGCATTTCCTATGCTTCCAATGTAAATCTATATTCTTTGTCAGAACATGACTTTTTTTTTTCACAGTTCACTCTCCCGTTACTGTCTACTTTGTCTTGTTAATGATTTTTTTTTTCTGTTTTCTCTTTGTTAATTATCTATCCTATGTGAGAAGCATTGATTTTTATGTGTTATTGTCTCATTTATTTAAGGTGAAATCAGACTTGATGTTAAGAAGATGTACCCTCAAATGCATTAACAGTACTGAGTGAGAGTAGAAGTAACAGACACTTGTATTGCATAAAGTGTAGGCTTTAAAAGTAACTACAATTTGAACTTATGTAAATAAGTACATAATTAAAAGTGCAATTGCATCAAACCCTGCTCTGACAAGAACAGAGAAAAAAGGAAAGAAATGAGGAAAGGAATTTCTTTTGACTGGAGATGCAGCCAAGATGTCACTGGAGAAATATGATGTGATCTTGTGATGTTAATTTTCTCAATTATGGGGAAATTTATTGTGTCTGAGAGCTGTACTGTAGCCCACAGGCTTTTTGTTGTTCTATGAGTTGTTTTTCTGCACAGGAAATGCACTGACGGTTTATAAAATTCACAGTTCACTACATCAGCCACGAAACATTTATCTTTCGTCACATTTCTTATTCAAGCTTTTTAATTATATTGTTGGAATAAAGTTCTATTTTTTACTGAAATCATGAGTCCAGTTTCTTACATTAATCTGGAAAATATGAAGGCATTCAGGCTCCTGATCCTTGAAATTACTGACACGATTTCTATAATTATCCATACAGTGATTTAATATTCAGACAGGAGCTGAATTAACATCTTAAATATATCAATCAATCAAACATTATTTACATAATGCCACATCATAACAAAAGTTCTCATGCCACTTTAGAGCTGGTCTAAACCAGACTCTTAATATATAAATATATATGTATAGTATACTATTTTTACTGAATATATGTACTGCATATAACACACTGATTTTTCTGTTCTGTTTCTGTTCTGATCTGATTTTGCTTTGGGATCCATGTTTCCTCCATTAAATCGTGGCCCAGTTTTATAGAATCCCAATCAAACGTGGTGTATTTTTGAACACTTGGATGGTAATTACATATTAATTTACATTTTAAACAACAATTTTATCCTTGCATTCAGGCCATGTTTCTCTGACAATAAACTGAACTTATGTCAGAAATGGATGCTGTTGATTCTACTGATGACAATGAGTGAAATTAACATTATGAGAAAAAACTGTTTAGTTCTATGTAAGTAAAGCCTATGAAGTCGGGTGTTTTACTTATACACACATTTGAATGTGAATGATATTTCAGTTATGATGGTTTCGATTGTCTATTTTTTAATCATTTTATTGTTACCTTTCAATGAATTGACTGCACATCTTTCATGCTCTTCCATCAAAACTTGTTTGACATCAGACACGTAAACATGTAAATCTATCTTTTTTAACTTCACACTTCACAGCCATTTCAGAACTAGTCTGCAGCCCAGTTTTGGGTGTGTTTGGGTTTATTTGAGAAAGCTAGTACTAATACACAGCTGTAATTATCTGCATATACATTTTGCACAAATTTTCCTTTCTTCAAACTCTAATTCTTCCCATTACTGTGTTTTATTTTGATTTTAATTATCATTTTCAAGCATTTTACAGCCTTGCTTTCTAACCAGGGATTTTCTTTTATTATTAAGTTGAATATTACTTTTTGTTCATCTCTGAGCTCAACACACAGATAGTTCTGGGTCAAAGAGGAGGAAGAACCCAAACAAACCACACAAGGAGTGTGTGTGGTGCAGATTTAACAGGCTTGTTTTCCTCTGGGCATTACTTCAGCGTCTCAATAGATTCACAGTGGCACAGCGGTATATTTAAAGTCCTTGAACCGTATGAAGAGCTAGCCATGAATTTCTTTCCACCATTTGCCTGTACATGGTGGTGTATTAACCCACAGGAACAGCTGGTTACTGTCTGTTTGTCCAAGCCTCCCCAGACGTTTCTTACTGTCCTGGAGCTTTCAGTTTCACACAGGACAAAGCCAGTCTGTGATCCCCACTGAATAACTCATTCCAAAGAAAATCTCCTCCAAGACTTTAGTGATAGCAGTAGTCTTGTATCCCCCTCCTACACCATTCTTTTTCCACTGGCGTTCTACAGTTGGTAACTTCGTGTCAGGCCCCGTTAAGGTCAGGGTCGAGGTCAAAGGTCGACTGGAACAGAGGAGGCTCCTGATTACAGGTGTGGCACGGAAAGTATAGAAACTGTCTGTATGTATTATGTCTCATCTGGAAAAATGTAGAGTTCCAACAGGCTCTTAATCCAAACAAGCAACCTGTCAGAAGCAACAAAGCATCTCACTGATTTATCTACTCTCTACAGTCAGAACATGTGTCTGATCAGAGGATAAAAATCAGGATTGATAGAAGAAGTCACCTCTCTCTCATGTAAACACAACCCCAATCACAACAGTTTAGCTTGATGAAACCAAACAATCCACAGAAAAAAGTTGCCATTGTATGTTTCTATAGGCAGACACAGACATATATAATCTGCATGTAATTTGTCTTTGGGGATCTGCTGCTTTTCTCAATAGGCAGGAGGGGTGGATGGCAGATATATGAATCCAGTAATTTATCCACAGAGACTAGAGTCTACATCCTGACTCCTGTGAATTTGTAGGTGTGGGCTACGAAAGTGGTTTGTTTAGGGTTAGGATAAGATCATGGTTTATCATAGAGGAAGTTTAGGTTCATTTTGTAATATTTAGTGAATACACTGGATACCCCCTGCATTATCCCCTACTGTGTCTGCAAAAAAGGCCCTTGTCAGAGTTTCTGTTCTGGGCTTTTGAGTTAAGGGGGTAATAACTGAACCATATTTAAACATAGGTCATGGTAATGCAGCTGTATTGTCAAAAAATGGGAAGAAAGGAGAAGAGGAAATCTGTTCAACACGGTGGTGCAACATTCTGGATTTGTTTCCTCTGTAGATATAAGCAGCTTGTGGTGAAGTAATGAAAAATAACACTTTTTTATGGCTGCATTATCTGATTATCCACTAGAAAACATAGCAATCAGTTATTACAAAAATGTTTTTAATCTTCATGTAATCAGGGGAAAAAAATTACTTTAAGATTTCACATTAATACTGTCCCTTTAAATACACGACTAAAACATTTTCTTTATCACATTGTTATTGAGTTTATCTGCATTAAACCTGTATGTTTTTGGGGGGATATGTAATAGAAACACATTTTGGCCAGGGCTAGGAGTCACATTTCATCAAACATACATACTATATATATATATATATATATATATATATATATGTGTGTGTGTGTGTGTGTGTGTATTTGGAGACTTGTACTGTATTACACCAATCTTTCCCTAACTCTAATTAAATGTGTGTGTTGTTGTTCATTCATTCATTTTCTGCTTAATCCTCTGTAGGGTCACAAGGGCAGATGGGGTCTATATTAGCAAACAGGGGAAGGTGGATGTGTCATCAGTTTAATGCAAGGCTGACATCTAAAGAATAACAGCAATTCAGTCTTACATTCACACCCATGGATGACTTAGAGTGGCCAATTAACTGACTAAGGTTCTCTCCAGATACTCTATGTACTCTGGTGAACCCACATGGACACAAACCAGGATCTTCTTATAGTGGTAACCACTGTACCACCACAAAACCCCCCATAAAAACTGTAATTTCCGAGAGTTGAACTGTGCAAAGATCCATTAAAACAAAATAACATTGAAATACATGTTATCTAAATGTTGATATGAAATGTATTTTTAGTTGTATGCATTATACATATCTGTGGGTTGCACAAAGGTATAGTAGCAACTCTGATCCCTGCTGTGTTGGAATACACGCAGAGCATAGCTGGGTCACTGTCATTAAACATAACCCATGTGAGGTGTAAAAAGGTGCATCTCCAAATTGTAAAACTCTCAGCGACTGAAAAAGCGATTTGGCCGGAATATCATCAGGTCTTATATGGCTTTGGGTCGTAACACATCCTCCCTGTCTAAAGGTTACGATCCTCCAAAGGTAAAACCTGAAAACTACCAATAAAGGCTTCCAGACTGGAAACAACATGATTGTCCTGAACTGGATCCAGAATGTAGAACTGGTTTTGTTTTTTATGGACCAAGGAAATATTTGCCATTTATAGTTACAGGCAAATACACAGAAAATCTTGTTCCCACACATAGTGACTGTCTATATATATATATAAAAAAAGAGATCAGCGGACAGTCATTGTGCTCAGCTTCCTGAGACGTGTGTCATTTCCTGGTCTGCATCAGCTGTGGTGGCTTTTCCCAAGATGGAAAGGACAGCATCACTCCATCTGCACAGTCTCAGCAATGTGTCAAAATCAGTCTCTCCCTGTTTTAGTCTTTTTTTTTTTTTTAGATCTTTCCTCCTTAAAAGATGAGGAGAGAAGTTGAGCTCATGCAGATGGACATGGAAGCTGAAAATATCTTTCTCTGTATAAACCCCAAGACCACTCCCAATTTCTGAGAACTGAAGACTTCCAGCACAAAAGCAGCATTGATCTGCTAAACATGTTTTCTGGTGTAGATGCAGGGTGCCTTGGGTTTCGTTTCTCACACTGGCCTGGGTTTTCATGCTTCACAAACCACAGATTGTTCTGTCATACACCACCTTATACCTCACAGCTTTTGGGATTTTCGTCCTTATATTTAACCTCCTAAGACCCGGGAGTCCCACAGGTTTTTGAGTTTTGGCTTTTTTTAATTAAATAATTGCTTATATTGGAAACATCATGATGCAACAGTTTTTTCAGATGCATTCTTAAAAATTTTTATGGAATGTCATTTGCGGTGGACAGTTGTTTCTTTTTTTTTTTGTATAAAACTGTGAATTTCTTGTCCTCATACGTGGACAGTGGGTCTTAGGAGGTTAACCACTGCTCATTTTCTTCATAGATTTGCCAGATCACAGTCTTTAATCACAAGTGTGGTCTTTTGACATGCTGTGGATGCATTTATTGTCTCATTATCCCCCTTTAAAGTGTCTGTTTGCCTTTTTATCACCAGTTTCACTCATGCTCTGCTAATAATCCAAAACAACAATGAAATGGTTTGTGAGGTGCATTGTGGGGATTTTTCCTCATAATTTTCGGTTATTTTCGCTGTCAATGCACACTGTGCCAGGGGAGTAGGTGGTCAGCCTGGACAGACAGCTTGCCAACTCTATGCTCTCTTTCCAAAAAAAATCTCATAAAATTAACATATTTAGTCGCCAACAAACAATCGGTTTCTTTCTTTCGGTCTGTCTCACGCTCTCAGTCTCCTGCGTCTCTCTGGATTTATATCCATCCTCACACTCCACATGCTACTCTCTCTCATGGTTTCATGCAAAGACGGTTTCAGAAAATGAGCCATGGGAAATTCAGTATTCATTCATGAAGAACCTGATATAACAGTATTCCACCACAGCATAATCCATTTCCCTTTTCTCTGCGCACTACTTATATCATATGTTTTTATCTTAACCCATAAACTTATCTGGCAGTTCCAAAATAGTTTTTTTTCCTCTATATTTGCCTTTTCTTAAAGCAGCGTATGACTTTAATCACCGATTTTTCTTCAAATTTGTTCCTCCCACCTTCCAAAGACATGCACTGGTAGGTTAATTGGTTGATCTAAAATGGCCCATAGGTGTGAATGTGAGAGTGATTGATTGGTTGTCTCTGTGTCAGCGATGAACTGGTGACTCATCCAGGGTGTACCCCGCCTTCGCCCTTAAGTAGCTGGGATAGGCTCCAGCGACCCCCGCCACCCTAGTGAGATGACTGACTGATTCCTTCCATTTCTTCTGACCACGGGTTCATTGCATGTTGTCTCTGCGGCTGTGTGGAATTCCCATTCCCACAATGCACTTCATGACAAAATTTCGGAAAAGGCCCGACTGAAGTTGAAGTTTGTGATGGAGTACTCTTCGAAGTTGTTCACCGTGAGGGAAGTGATTTAGGTGTGTTGGCAAAGAAAGACTAATGGATTAGTGATAATTAGGCTATCACTGGGCTTTTACAAATTTGAAGAAAAATTTGTGATGAAAGTCATATGCTGCTTTAACCTCCTAAGACCCAGGAAAGCCACAGGTTTTTGAGTTTTGGCTTTTTTTAATTAAATAATTGCTTATATTGGAAACATCATGATGCAATAGTTTTTTCAGATGCGTTCTTAAAAATTTTTATGGAATGCCATTTGCGGTGGACAGTTGTTTCTTTTTTTAACATTTTTTTTTGTATAAAGCTGTGAATTTCTTGTCCTCATACGTGGACAGTGGGTCCTAGGAGGTTAAACTTCAACGACAAGACAGCTATGCAAATCCACCAACCCTTGGGATCCTCATCTCCTCAGGCAGGGACAGGTAGTACGCTGTGAATCTGTGGTCCAGGAAAGGCACTCGGAGCTCCAGACTGAAAGATAAAAAGGTGGATCAGATGAGTAAAGGGTTTTGTTTCTCATATATATATATTTTTTTATATTCATATTTTACATCTATCCAAGCCTTACTAGTTTTGATGGCTTTCATTCCTGTAGCGATTCAGCCTTGTAATTAAGATTTAATTAATAACACAGGGTCAGAGCGTTATTAATTTGACTGTTAATGCTTCTCAATCATGTTGTTGTTGACGTCAGCCTAAAGAGCAATTCATATTCCAGCCCTGAGAAAAGCTTCATTTTTCTCGTTTCCATCAAGGCTAAATTTAACAAATGAACAGTACAAAAAGCTCTTATTAATGAGTCCAGTTTCTAATGCCAGTGCATTTTTTTCCTGCAGAGCAAAGAAAAACACAGATACAGAGGATGTGCTGACGGCGCCCTCTGTGTGTGAAAATCAGCAGTGCAGGTGTGATGTTGCTGTTGAAACAACGTAAGTTCTTCATTGAAGAGATACTGGGGATAAAACATGTTTCTGAGGTGCAAACACGATTATATAACTTCATTGTAATGAAACATATTAGTATTATATATTAATGTTAGATAGTTGTTAATATTCATCCAAATCTGTCAGTTTCCTCAGTTTTTTTTGGGACAGAAGTGCCTCAACATGCCACTTCCTGCTTTAAAACCCTCCTGAGCCCAACAGTTATCAAGTCACAACCCACTTTTATTGAATTTAACATGTTTTTCCAAAACAGGCTTGTTCAATGTCAATGTGAGCTTGTTTTTTTTGTTTTAACAAATTATGTACATGACCCTAATACTACACTGAGTGAACACTGAGTGATTGCACAACTGAATTTGTGCATAAAATATATATGACAAAACTGCTGCTTTAACCACTCAATGTGATGTCAAAACAGTGTGTTTTCTGTTCTAAATTACATTTCAGATTCTGACTTTCTCTCTGGGTAATACAGCTTCCTCCCACCGTCCAAAGACATTAATAACATGCACCTTCATATGTAGTCAATTTAAATCACCTGTAGATGTGAATGTGAGAGTGATTGGTTGTTTGTCAGTTTATGTCAGCCTGTGATGAACTCCAGCACCCCACAACAGTGGATGGATGGATGGATGGATGGATGGATG
>JAPQRQ010000015.1:14715009-14730393 GCA_037367365.1 Apogon talboti | reverse complement strand
GGTGGACAGTTGTTTCTTTTTTTTTTTTTTTTTGTATAAAGATGTGAATTTCTTGTCCTCATACGTGGACAGAGGGTCCTAAGAGGTTAAGTGATTTATTGCCATTTATTATAATATTATCCTCTGCATTTTGTGGTTTTTCCAGTAAAAATCAAGTATTTTCCTATGTTTAATTTACTGATCAGTAGATGTTCATAAAAGCTAGGAACAAAAGTTGAGGGTTATTATATCAGAAACAGAGAAAACTGAAGAAAAAGTGTATTTTTCAGCGAACTGAACATAAACCAAGTGTGTCCATCCACTGTCGTTGATTTAACTCCATGGGTTTTACTGGGGAATCAATGTTGTAGAAGATGATGGTGTTTCCACGGTAACTACGGAGCCTCTGAACGTCCAAATAGGTCATATCTGATCCAATTATTTACATGTATTGATAGGATTAGTGGATCAACAGGTGTTGAACATTTTAGATCAGTAGATGGTTTTGGTGTCCAGTGGCTGTTTGGGTCTTTATGGGTTAAACAACAGAAGGGCTTTTGTTTTTATCCGTATTAGAAGTCTGGATGCAGTGGGTGATCACCCTGCTTGAGTAAATGAATCCGGAAACAAACGGAGCAGCCTCAGGAAGATGTTGACATGACCACAGCCACAATTTACCCATTAACAGCAAATCATCTAATCACAGCAGCTGTATTTAGTCTTAGCCAATCCAGACAGCTGTGAAATGTCAGTCTGAAACATTTAGATCAGCACTCATCACCATGACTGTCCACTGAGGGAAAAAGAAAAAAGCAAGACAGTCTGAGGGATGAAAACATCTGTGAGAATCCATCTCGGTTTCTGATGAACTGAGCAAAGATGGAGAAACTGAAGTTGGATCAGAAAGAGGCTTTGGAAAATATACAGAGCAAAATCACTAAGAGGCAAAAACAAAGGAAAACATATGATGTCTCTGAAAGTAGAATCGTATATTTTGATGAAAAGCGATGTAAGACTGCTTTGTACAAAACAGCTTGTATCTATAACAGACCGGATATGTACCTCATGGAAGGCAGTGGTTATTTTCAGTTAGTTATTTTCAGAGCCAAGGTCGGCCTGCGTCAAAAGCTGCCCTGTTTTGTGGCACGGACATATTTATTCACTGATTCCTTAGTATGAAGATGACAAAGAAAACAGGGGGAAGGAGGAGGCTGCTGCCCCTCTCAGACTGTTACATCCTTCACCAGGGGAACGTAGAACTTCCTCTTTCTGTCTCTCCTCCGTTCGGGATTTCCTGAATTCAAAGCGACCACCAAGGTCAAAGGTCGAGCCTACTGTAGAGTTTTTAGTCTGGTAAATTCTTGGTGCTTGCCAAAGTACAGTTGCGAGAACATTCCAGATTTTTAACACCTCCCAGAGGAGCCGTTTTTGTGCTATGCAGGATGTTTTATAGAGTGCATCGCAGTCCTTGAGATTACACAGCTGAACTGAGACATTACAGTAACAGAAGATACGAGAAACAAAAGACAGTAGATGCTAGTGAGCATGCAGGCTTCCACCACTACTCCAATGATGCTTTTAACCTGCATCTGGACTGCAATGACTCCACCGTGGAGCTGGTTGTCACTGTAATACCACATTAAATTATCATAATATGATCTTCAGCATGACACAAAACTTAGAAATGCTGTTTCTCCTCATTTCATCATAATAGAATTTAATGCGTTGTCTTATTATCAGTGGAATGGTATAATAAATGAACAGAACAGGAATGGTTTTAACATACTATACAGTGTACTGTTGACCATAAAGTTGGAATAAAACTATTTTTACCTCTTCTCATGAAGTGATTGTGATATTGTCACTTATTCTTGATAGATAAAGTAGCTGGGATTCAGTATATAATCATTACATCATGACATTGATGTGTATAAATAAGAATAAAAAGAGGAATGTGACTGAAAACAAAATTATTCCAATTTTATGGGCAACAGTGTTGTTTGGCCATTTAATAATATTGTCTTTTCAGTCTGCATTTTAATGATGCCAGACTGCTGACCAGCCACATAAGTATCACATCAGAACATCAACAGACCTGAAAAAGTCCCGAGTGCTATCTGCAACTTAACCAAAAGCAAACCTAAAGAGGACAAGAAGAGCTAGAATGACACCATCCAGAGGACCATGGTACCGGTTCAACCTGAGACTGGATGATGCACAGTTTTGGAGATATGCTCAGTACCTGTTCGGGAGGTGTTTCTATATTTTCTCTATGAAAAGAGCACATTTTTGCAAAGCTCTTTTTATTTATGTGAAATACATTTGTAGAACAGATGTGGACAGTTGTATGTGTTAACTGGCTGACTAAAACAAACACAACTTTAAAAACCCACAATCCAGCGATTAGAAAACTATCTGATAATCTGTATAGCAAGTGTCTGAAGCAGGAACGCTGCCTGTAGTCATGCACAACCCCGATTACTCACTCCAGGGTCTCTTATCTCAATATGTTTAGTCTAAGTCAGTGTCTCTTCTCTTCTTTCTATCTTTCATTCCTCTCCTTAATGGGACTAAAGGTCTTCTTTCCCTCTGACCTGGTCTTATACACAAGTATAAATTTTACCCCTGAATATAAAAAAAGGTAAGTATTTCAAACTAATGAGTTTTCCTGTTTTCCATCAGACTGAATTGCTGCCATTTTGGCTTCAAACCACACAGTCCCTGATAAGTTGACCTAATATTTTTATGATAGTGTAATTTAACAAAATTACTTACTTTCATCTACAATCAAACATTATGCTTCTGTAAACTCTGATAAGAAGACAAATGATGATGAAATGAAGTTGACAGTGTCATTTATCTCATTTATTTGGGCTTATGTCTGGGTCACCTCTGCATGTGGCTCATGTGTATGGAATATTTTGTTAAATGTTACCATAAAAAGCAGTGTGAGTGAACCTAAACAACTATGCGGGCTGCTGTAGTTTTAGATAAATGTGCACCTTATGCACTTGCATGTGATTGTAGAATAAATTCTGTCACTGTTCACCATAAGAGTACATTATTATCAGCATATATATAGATTTTGTTAATTCATAGTTTGCTTAGTAATCATTTTGTAAAGTGTTCATGTTAAGCTAAGTTTATGCTAAGGCGTTCATGTATATTTAATAGTTTAGACATGCTAGTATCATTAGATAATATTCGACATATTAGTTTACGGTTAAATGACTTGATGCTTCTACTACTGATTTGCATTAACTAATCCAACTTAATGTAATGTAAGTATACAGTATAATGTGTTCTTTTTTGGTGTTTTCTATTTTTTTGTTAATTAACACATATAGAAGCAAAACAAGGGGAAGTGATACAAAAACTTTTTCTAACAGTAGTTACAGTTCAGGACTTACCCTGGCACCCTTCTCTGGGAAACATTGACAGCCTCCGCTGCAGTCTCTTCCTCCACATGGGCCACTGTGCTTCTTCCCACCCTGTCAGACACAAAACACACAACATGTAGGTTACAACAGTCTACAACACAGGGCAAATACACAGGAATCTTTCCAGATTCTGTAGCTGTCCAGTTTGTTTTGCATAAACACAGCAGAGATTGAAGAGGTGCTGGCCCTGCTCCTCCCATGTTTTGCATGAGAGGAGACGGTGTGGGGTAAATTGTTGTGGACCGTAGGTGTGACAGGCTGTGTTTGTGTACACTGTGGTTTGTGAATGCAGCTGTTTATGCAGTGCTGCATGAGTGTGGATGATGGCTGCAAAGCTGTCTGCACATTTTTGGTCTGGGGTGCAGAAAGGATGTTTTGGATGTGGCTTGAATGACTCATGACAAATGTCGAGACATAAAGGATACCCATGAAAATCCTATTCATCAGAGAGGCCACTGACAGGGACAATTTGTCTCTAGAGGTCTGCATACCAACCAAACCACCCACCATTACAAGCTGATCTCTGCTAGACATGACAAAAACACACGACCCATGGGGTCATGACATGATCAAAGCTGGCAGTCTCACTAACAGGGTTTCCCGACCCACAGGTCAGGGGTGTCAGGACCCTAAACCGGCTCAGATAGCCACACACATTAATGAGACAGAATAGAACCATGCAGAACACTTGTATCCATGTGGTGTTTGAGTAGAAATCACAAGGAAGTCTGAGCTGTTATTCTAAGCAGAGAGTTAAGTTTTATGCAGCTAAGGCCTAATGGCTTATGCTGAGTTATTGTATGTTGCTTAGTATATTCTATCATTTACCATGGAGACTGTTGGATATGACTTACATTAATGGATTATGCCAGTTTTAATGAGAAAATTTAGTTGTATTTGTCTACAAAAATTTGTTTGCACAAATGTTAGTTTGCACTGACTTACAGTGCTGGGCGACATACTGGACAAACCATTACTGGTTTTAACATGGTGTACAGCATCTGTATTAACAGTATTTCATATATCAGCACACTGTAGCACAGCTGAAACAACAGCTGCGACATTTCAATACACAGGACTTTTTATAATGTTCCTCAATGCTAGAAGCCCTACGGACTGCAGTGCAGCATGTATTAAGGATGGGAACTCTAGTAATTATATATATAATAATTCTGTAACGCAACAATAAAGCAACCATAATTTACTCTATTGCAAACATAAAAAACACTCAAAAATCCTCCTCTACTTCTGCTATAGTCAAGAAACATGTCTGGAGAGATCAGTTTATGCAGACTGAAAAAGATCACAATGCACTGTGAACCTGCCAGTCTTAAAAATACCACAATACAAATGTTGGTTGTATCACCCAGTTTTACTGACGTGACATTTCTTCCATTTGTTGAAACAAACTGATTAAAACTTGCAAATGCACTGGAAAATGGAGTTGCCACGTCTTTGTTGAGGTCTTGGCTAAGGTTATTTGTTATAAAGAGCATGCAAAGGAGCTCATCAGGCGTTAAAATAGTTCCCCTATTTAATCAGATATTGGCTTTTTAGGATAGGGTCTTCTTTCAACATGCTTAGGAGCAGGATGTAGCATGAGTGGAGATGAAAGTAATCCATTGCCACGTTCAATGCAAGTCATGTGCTACGATTGCATTGTTTTAAAAGGTTTTTTTTGTTGTTTTTTTTAAGTAAAATTGTTTATTTTAACAAAAACCTCTGCACAAACACAAAACAAGAGCCAAGACACGCCTTAGGTTTCAATGGTGTGAACAGAATGCACATGGCAGATGGAAATTCAACATTGACTGATCCAAATGTTCTTTTAATGCGTCTCTGAGTTAATCGCTGACTGTTTAGACCATTCAGTGATGTTTCCATTTTAATGCATGACTGGAAACAAAGCTTTTCAGTAGTTTAAAATGTTCTGTTTAACATTCACCCATGGTAACAGAGTGAATAGTAATTAACACACACAACGAATCACACTCAAAGTTTCCAAATTTTATTGAATTAGGTGAAAAGGCTTTTCAGTATTCTTTGACTTAGCATAATTCAAACTTTTATTATCAATATGTAAAGACATCGAACAATCCACCAAAGCAAGTTTATCCTATGACGTCAAAACACTGTCTTCCTCCTACACAGCCATACCATAGCCTTTTCAGGCAGCAAATGCCAAAATGCCCCCCTTCCCCTGTTAAAAATGTCCACTTTATGCCCACAGCAGCGACTAAGTGGCAGATAAAGCCAGAATTAATCTCTGTCTTCACTCTGGCTGCAGATCCCAGCAGTGCTGCTCACAAAGGCCACATTGAGATCCTCATCACACACAAAGACTGTCTTTTACATACAGAAGTCGTCCTTTAATGATCCCCTATCTCCACAACAAAAAGACCCTCTTCCCCTCTCTTATGGAATGCACAAGGCTGCGTTTCTTTGTTAACTATCAGTGGATCTGAGGGGTTCCTTTCAAACCACTGTTTGATATAGTTGGGACATGCTCTAATGGGTTTCATTTATCCTGCATGCTATGATGGCCGACTCATAATTACATATACATGTATTGAACAAACATATCATGCACCTATGGCCCCAATTTTGGACAGAATAAAATGCTTTGTTGTTGAACCATTCCTCATCTGCAGGATAAATACCTTTATACGAGGTTACCGGGTTGTGGAGCTGAGGGTAAAACAGTCATATCTTCAGTGTAAGGATGTTACAGTCACGTCAGGACATTTTTCCACACTGAGGTAGAGGTCCAAAACATGGACAATGGACTGCGCCATATCCGGCCAGGCACACAAAGGAATGTCTCCCATAAAAGCAAGTACACATCATGGAGCAATGCACCATCAATTCAACTTTACAGTTTACAGGTTGAAAATAGCCGATGACCGCTGACGCTCAGGACAATAGGACTGTGCTGCAGTATCCTGTTTTCTCCACCCACCATCACAATGAACTTCTCGCTCAAAATCACCTTTACATAGCTGCAGTATACCTTGTACACACTAGGCCACATAAGGACTGTCCAACCTCTGTGTACACTTAACATATGCGGCGAGCGGTGAGAACTCATGTCTCCCTTCTTTCTTATGACACTGCTGACACTTTGCTCTCAAATTACTAACACACAGGGATACAGCACTTTGTCATTCTATGGAGCAGAAGCACATGTGTACCTTTTGACCTTTGACCACTTTGACATACTCAAGTGGGCAGGTTGGCAGGAAAGGTTGTATTACAACATGAGGTTGTATTTTTTTTTAAACCTCCAGGGGAAGCAGGTTTCACTATATAGAAACACAGCTTCCCCCTCAATAGGCCTATTAAGCTTCTTAATTGCGGTCATAACATATACAGTGTCAGTATATCTTATGAAAAAAAATGAAATAAGATTTTCCATTGAAAACTGACCGTTACAGAGACAACTCCTCTTTGTAAATCATGATGAATAAAAAATAATGTTAACACTGTCCCAGTTTTCAGTGAAGAGGAAGCAGTTGCATTGAATCTGCGTCCAACATTTATACCAACGACAGCACCAGAGACTAGTCTGGAATCTGTCTGGAGACAGATCCGGACCTCTGATGGATGGTACACATGGAGCTGTGCCTCCAAAAGACAATGGCATAGTGTGAAGGAGCTGATGCGAGGATTATTTGTACCTGGTGTCTCATGTGCTGTGCAACAGGCAGTCCCATTGATATGCTTATAGTATTTGTGAGGAGATAACCAATCCTTAATTTGGAATCCAATAACCAATCTGAACAACAGCCTGCTTCTTTTATTGTGTCTAGACTTAACCTTATAACAGAACTGATAATACTTAAAACACCTCATGTCTTCTAAAACAAGTTTTCTTCACTTTTCAGACTTAATAGTTCAGTGCCATTCAGACTGGATCATTTGTGCGTTCTTTCATTCAGTTTCTAGACTGGTGTAAACTGGATGAGTTCACTTGCACGATGGATTTCTGTCAACCAACCTGGCAAACTCTGGTTGTTTTGGTATAAAAACCGAACACTTATCCTTATGATAATGGGAAATTTTAGCATACATTTACTCTAACAGATAACCCATAATTACACCAGACCAAATACTGGACTGAGCAGTCACAAACATCCTCCAGACACTCATATATCCAGACCACCTTGCACCACTGCAGGGTGGACTTCATCATAAATCTGACACCAATGTAAAAATACAGCTAGAGAGGACCGAGTCCCAGTCCGAACACTGAGAAACTGAACGCTATACCAGACACAAAGTTTCATCTGTGAGCAGTGGGGACACTCAATGAGCCACAGAAGACACTATTCATTCTGCTGAGAGTTCACTTCCTCTATAAACGTCCAGATGAGCTGATGTCAAGTGCTGCGGTCTGATAGTTTTGTACCCATATAAGAGTGTAAATGTATTGCTTTACCTTTGTTATAAGAAGTGTCAGACAACAATGTATATGATATAAAGCAATGACTGTGAACTAGGGCTATCCTTCTACTTTGACTTCCTGTTTACAGTAGAGATTTCTGGTGTTGATCACGTTGTATGTCCTGTGAACTACCTTCGGTGGTCTGGGGAATCCACTGTAGTTGTCTGCTCTACTTCAAAACTATTCACTTGTATAGATGTAAACATTGTTTCTACAAAACCACCCACACCTCATCATAAATTGTATAAATTAAGCTTTGCATTGATGTATCACAGTCAGACCACACAAGCATGCAAAAAGGAAATATATAGAGACCTCTAAAATAGACTCAGCCTGTTTCTATTTGGTTATATGTGCACATGAAATAAATCTTGATGCTTTTACATTTTGTCTGTTTTCCGGGGTAACTTAAAATAGGAGAATGATAGAGTCAGTTTGCGTCCATAAGTACAAAGGCTTTAGGTTCGAGTGGTCAGATTAATGTCTTTCTTAATGAGGAATGTTGTTTTCGTTGCCTCCCTGTTCTTTATGGCTGCACTAGTGCTTCACCTGAATGTCCACTGACGCTTTTATTACACTGTACAGTAAATGAAACAACACCAGCTGGGTCAACAGCACACTTTCTCCTGCTCAGTTTCACTCTCTTTATCTCCCTCCTGCTGGCATACAAACACTCATTTGACACCTAAATGCTATTATTAATGTTTCCTGAAAATGCTTTCGTATAAGGGTGTTGCTTTT
This sequence comes from Apogon talboti, assembly GCA_037367365.1. Classification (NCBI taxonomy): domain Eukaryota; kingdom Metazoa; phylum Chordata; class Actinopteri; order Kurtiformes; family Apogonidae; genus Apogon; species Apogon talboti. Next base: position 14,721,789 of record JAPQRQ010000015.1, on the reverse strand, counting down.
TTGAACCTGCAGTGCTTGAGTGCGTCATTGGGAAAAATCCATAATTACCTTTCAGCATATTGTAATGAGTCAGTCCTATTGAATGTGATCTGTTATTGGACTGTAGGGAATCAATGCTGTAATAGGAGGTTTTGGGCAGTTTTCAAACACATGATTGATAGTTACTATTATTAATCACTGTTCACATTTACTCAGACGTGAGTCTATCCCATAATTCGACATGGAGGCCACCTTTATACAGTGTTGGGTCATCTATGTGGTGTTTTTATTTGGACTCAGAGGACAGAGCTGCAGAGGGACATTGAGGATTGGCAAATTCTGATGGTTTTTTACATTATTTTGGCTCCTTTATGGTAAATGCAAGCCAAGGGGCTAAATTGTATTTATATTTCTAATTTACAATGGGAAGTAGAGGGAAATTTTAATGTCTCCAAGGGGCAGTTTGTCTGATTAAAGCTGGACACACGCTTTAACTGTCAGGCCAGTTATGTTATAAACACGATGAGTAATGAGGCCTGGTCAGACTGTGTTCAGTCATTAGACAAAATGATGTCGTGTGTGCTGTGTAAAGAATCCAGTCCTCAGTATTTAGAGCAATGCGTTGCCAGTTATTCTGACAAAGTTGCTTTTGAACATGTTTAATAATTGCAACGTCACAGCCACCTGGAAAACTGACAGAAAAACTAGTTGAACATAGGCAAGAGAGCAAAAGAAGATGAACTACAATTGTGGAGGCAGATAAATAAAGAATGACACTTTTTAGATATGTCCTCACATGAGATTGGCCAGTCACTGTCACTTTTAAAGGTTAAAAGTTAAGGTTAACTCATTTTATAATCCCTGTAGGGAAATTCAGTCTCTACATTCTTCCCATTCTAATGCAAACACAGTCCCTTGCATTTGCAGTGAGCATTGGCACATAGCACACAGTGGAGCAGAGAGCTGCTGTTGAAGGGACCAACTCCTGATCTTCCTCAGTTCGATGGACAAGGGCACCGACAGGAGAATGAACCTATATGTACCTAATGTAGGAGGACCAGTCAGAGGAAACGTGGAAAGAACAGGTCAACTCAACACAAATCCTTGACAGTTCTCACAAAGTCCTCACACCACAGGTACATTTGAAGGATCCTAACATGTGATGTCAGAGAACGGAAGGTGAGGTGATAGTTTGACACTGAACATTCAATTAATCTTCAACCTCGAGCCCACCTGTCTTACTTTTATAATGTGTTCATCACATCATTGCCATTGTCCAAAACCATAGCCAATGGTTAATGAAAACCTTAACATAATTATCCCAAACTGACAATATCACCATAACCTCACATTCTAAATGACCCTAGGTGAAACTCCTACATAATGTACCACTATTCAGGCATGTGGGTGGTTGATTTGCGTGTTAGTCTGTGGTCAAAGTGAGTCACTGTGGTTTGGTCTTCTCATTTACTGTATAAAGAAGGTTTACCACCAGACATAACCACTTCCTAACACTTCCTTTAATAGTCAGACATCCAAAATCAACAGAGAATCGCAGGCACAAGGACAGGATGATGACAAGACTAAAGCATGAGACAAATGTAGACAAAACCAGTGGGAGTCAAATTATAAATACATATGCACGGGGACAGGGCCAGTTTTGGAGAAGAAAAACTAATAAGTGGGTAACACCCAGAAACCAAGAAAACAGAAGGATCATGGGAGAATTTATAGTACTTTAGATCAATCAACAACCTACATAAACATACCATAGTAGAAACAGAAAGCATAAACCCCAGGTGGCTTTTACTAAATCTGTGAAGAGTTAAGGTTAGAAGTTCACTACGGTAAATGCAATTCTGTACATTTTAATTCCATACATATTACGTGTGCCTGAGAGCTATTTTGACAATGTGAAAATATCAACAACTTTCTAGTACATTCCCAGACGTCAAAAGTTGGAACTGAATTGAGTTTTATTACATTTAGCTAATGTGCATATGAACTTCTGACCTAAACTGTATAGTATTTTTTAAAAGTACTGCAGACTAGCAGGAAATGTGTATAAAGGACAACCCTGATGGAGAAAATGCACTGTTCAACCTCCGCCTCATAAAATTAAGGCACAAACAAGAAGTAACTTACACATGGAAATTAGAAAAACACAAGGAGTCCAAGATGCAAACACAGCTGTGCATTCGACTTTTTTCCAAAGTAAAAAATCCAATGATCTCTGACGATTAAAAGCATAAAACGCTAAAACACTGGGAAATTTAAGGAAAGCTGAGGCAGTTTCCCATTTCCATCTAAACTATTTCTCACAAAGCAGCCATTTTCTTGTCTTACTTCCCCCAACACGCTACAATTATAGTATAACATTTTTGTTGTAGTTGTTTGGACGTTCAGTCATTCACAGATCAGCCTTGATGTCAAATACTGACGGAAATCACTCTGAACCTGAGGTGACAGACATGACATGCTGCTTCTGTGAGACGGTTTCTCAGTTTTCACACATGAAACGACACAGTGGAGCGTAAACAGTGTTTAGGTGAGACCCCACAGCGTCCGAGGGATCAGATGACCAGAGATCATAAAGTATCAGGGGTCAGGATGAGCGTTTGATGTGAGATTGGTGGTGGCGTGGGTTAGGTCATCCGTTAGGGACGACAGCACACACAAACAAAAGGGAAAGACGTTAAATAGAACTGCTGTGATAACGATCATGACACATTTAATGAGTGCTAGAGTCGGTAACCAAAGCCCACTACAAGGGAAGCTGTTGCCATAAGTGGATGATGTGTGGGCTGTTTTTCAGAAGTCGACGCTCATCTTTAATAAAGGGTCTGACCTTGGTCTGGAGGAATGTCTGCTCTTCAGTTTAGAGGGGTTTCATTCCACTCTACAACCACTATTCTGTTGAAGTGCCTCTTCAAGGAAGAAGCTACTGCCAAAAAACCTTCGTAGACATGATAAAACTAACTTAAAGACTCTAAATCTTTGCTACTCTAAATCTCAAATAGTAGAAGAAAAATAAAATCTTGAGTCGAAATGAGACCTTACTTGGAAGCAAATGCAAGAAACGGCACCAACAATTGTATTTAATCTACACATTCAATTCCCTGCTTCCAAATGTACAATAAATACATTGTGAATATACATAATGTTTCTCAGAGCGTGCACATGTTTTCAGTTTTTCTCAAAAGCTTCATATAAAACAGTTGGAGAGAGAGACTTCACCAAATTCAAGTCAGGATAGTTATTTAGTAGTTGAATACATTTCAATGGAAAAAGGTCATGTGGTCTGATGAGTCCAGATTGATCTGTTCCAGAGTGATGGGTGCATCAGGGTGAGAAGAGAAGAGAGGCGGATGAGGCGATTACCCATCATGCCTAGTGCCTACAGTACAAGCCTGTGGGGGCAGTGTCATAACCTGGGGTGGGTTCAGTTGGTCAGGTCTAAGCTCAGCAAAGTTATGTGTCCAAAAAGTGATGGAAATAAATGTTGTGGCACTGCGTATGCTTATAGAAACAATTCCACAGTGAATGTGTCCCATCAAAGCTAAAGGCTGAATATTAGAGAATGGGACTTTTTTTTTGGCCAAGCTGCTATGTTACTAAGATATAAGTAAAATGTAAGTTCAAAACTGCAAAAAGCAAAACATTTGGAAGTGCTTTGACTGAGAATGCAAAGAATAAAAACCCTAAAGACAAAACACAAAGGTATATGGTAGAATAAAATGATCACAATATGAAAATATATAAAGAGTATGATGATTATTGGTTCCCTGTGCATTAAATTGCATTGTGCTTCAGCTTTCTTTAAGACAATAAATAAATAAATAAACGATCAGGATTAACATTTATTAGCATTATCTAAGAATTGGAGTTTTGCATGTAATTGTAAAAATGCTTTCACAAATTTTACTCTTATAGTGTGTGTACGTGTGTGTGCATTACTCTGCATATCAGACCATCTGTCATAGTTATGATTTAAGAAGCTAACAGCTGCCCTATTTCACGCTAATGATGTACATGTCGAGGAGAAAGTGCAAACTCGTTGAATTAGAAACACCTGGCCGCTTTCAACAAGGCGTACTGAGATGGGTTACTGTATGAGCACGACACATCTGTGATGGAAGCGGACTGCATGATACGGCTTGATGCATATCTGCACAATATGTCAATGTCAGAGTGGGAGCGATTCTTATGGGTGTGTTTCATACTCCCTTTGCCAGCTGAGAATCATCTCAATACAAGCACGCAAAATAAAACACATGTGAATTGGAAGATAAAAATGTAAAATATTTGGGAAATTCTAGTCATAGTAAACTTTATTTCCTACATATAATAAGGATATGATATGATAAAATATGATTAGAATGTTTTTACATGCCAGTTGATAAAGCTGCTAGTTTGAAGAGTGCATAGTAATTAGGGTTGTTCAATAAAAGAACATATATTTTTGCCATTTGGAAATATTGACCCCATGACCCCGACCCGAACATGCAAAGATTAGGAAATGGATGGATAGATAATAACAATAGTTTAAAGCAGGAGAAAACAAACACCACAGTAATCAGCTAAAAAAACATTATCCATGTCTGAAAACACTGTCTTTTAAAAACAGGGTGATTGTTGACACATCAGTCAGTCACTGAACACTAAACTTATTGTAAACAGACAGAGGTACACATGAGTTTTATCTTTTGATTATTATATTCCCTTAAAGTCAGTATTTCCAACTGAGAAGCCTAATATTAACTATCAGCTACTATCGTTTACAACTCCTGCCAATACTGATAATATGAAGAGAGTTTAGAAAACAGTCTACTGGTGTAAATCTTGACTGGAAAGAAAAAAAATATAGTTTAAAACCAAAAATAATCATGTGATTCCCTCAGCTTTGACTCAGGACCAAAAATCTGCCTGAAACAATTCAACAAATCAGGATGATTATCGATACTGACTGATAAGAATATTTTTATCATGATTACATTTTAGCTCGAATGGTAAATGAGGCCCTATTTCATGTCATGTCTATGAAAATAAGGATATTTGCCTAAAGGGTATTTTACTCCACAGTTCTGCCAACAAAACCATTATTTTACAAAATATCTATGGTCAAAGTACAGTGAAAAAAACACTACAAACTGGTCAGGCTTTAAGCAGTGGAGCATTTAATACTACATATAGGAGACGCAGAGGCTTGAATCTGTCATGATGTTCAGCAGCTTAAGTTGCCTGAAGTGCTTGTTATATTTGTGCATTTTTTTTTAATATTCACTACAACACCAGTGAATGTTTCTGCCTCCCAAATGCATCCATGCTCAATCTACTGCAGGTAAAACAGAGACTCACACTTTATATGAACTATATTTGAAGTTTCAGGTGCAGGTTCATCACACACAACAATTATAGACGTGTACGTATTTTGGTGCAACACCACTGTTATACAACCTGTTCATTTTCTCCCACGGATACGCATAAACTGGAATTTTAAACCTCACTGTTGAGTTAACTCAGTTTTTATGACGTAAAACAACGGCCGTTTCTCAGTACGCGTCCTTGTCTGTTCTTCCGTCATCAGCCGCAGCCCATGTACTGTTCCAGTTGAAAGTTCATGCAAACCAAGAACACATGGAATAACTAGTAATACCTGCTAGTTTAAACCAAGGATGCGCTGGTTGGTAACTCGTGTAGACTTGGCTGGGAAATATCCCAAGATGCATCTGGTGCTACTCTCGAATGCTACGGCGGCCTCTGTGCCAACTTAATTCAGAAATGTTTAATTGAGTAGATGATGTCACTAGATGATGTGATAGAATAGCGAGAAATACATCTTTATTATCATGATATGGGAAATTTATTGCAGTTTTGAAAAATATACAAAATGTATAAAAAGATAGAAATGACATGTTGGTTGCATTTGACTGTTCCACGAGTTCTGACAGACTTTGGAAAAACAGCATTTTCCTACAATGCTCCATGGTCGTGGAATAATCTTCAAAAAACTTTAAAACTACACACACTCATTTCTGTTAATGATTTTAAAAGTATCATGGGGAATGCAGTGAAGGAGGAATGTCACTGTGTCTCTTGATGCCATTATGGTTGATTAACTGTACTGTGTTTTACTGTTTTATTGTTCATTGTGTATGTTTTGTATTGTTTGGACTTTGTTTGGCTGCTACCTTGGCCAGGTCTCCCTTGCAAAAGAGATTTCTAATCTCAATGAGACTTCCTGGTTAAATAAAGGAAATAAAAAAATAATTGCCTTAATCATATTTTTGTGATGTCTGTATGAAATGAAGCAGTAGTGTTAGGAGAGTAAAGTTAAGCAGATATCACAATTTGGCTAAAAATATGACTTAGGCAATTATGCTATGAGGCTAACGATATGTGCATTAAAAATATCCAGAAATAATCATATAATAAAATATAATATAATATGTTCCCCACAGTGTGTAAATTTATTCCATAATTTTATTCAGTGTTTCATTTGATTGTCGGTGGGGTTATATCTTGGGTTTTTTGTTAGAATGAAAACATACATATACTTCATTAATTGTAATATTATCAAGAACTTGACACTTAGTCAGATGTGCCCACTGTTCTTGCACCATAATCTAAACTAATAAAATCTTAAAAGTCCTGAAATATGACTGAAATACTGACTATAATTACAAAATTTAGCACACACTTAACTGATTCTGGACATTTTAATGTCAGTCAGTCAGTCAGTCATCATCTGAACCCGCTTAATCCTCACTAGGGTCGCTTGGAGCCTATCCCAGCTACTTA
>JAPQRQ010000015.1:14695720-14709595 GCA_037367365.1 Apogon talboti | reverse complement strand
GGGGTAAACGTGAGGGAGACGAGCATATGAGAGGAGGAGGAGTGAGAGAGGACAAAAAGAAAGAGATCATCTGCCAAGTGTCCCATCTAGAGATAGATAGAGAGAGAGCGAGGGGACAGAAGATATGGGAGATAGAGACCGGGGGCAGAATGAGGCTATAAAAGGAAGTGAGGGGTGGAAAGACTGAGGCCTGGGAGGACCAAGGTTTTGGAATTCTTTCAACGAAGCCTTATGGGACCCCTGCGTCCCACCATTAATCACTGCGAGATGGAGTAAGGGTAAAGGACAAGGGCGTATATACACACACACACACACACACACTGACATAGCATGGGGATTTTCCTATGCTATGTCAACAATGAACTTAATTCCAAGTACAAGAGGTTACATTTACACTAATCATTTGTTTACAGTTGATGATGCACAACAGAGAAGCGCCACTCTGAATATCAACCATTAAGCAGCTCATCTCAACGTTTATGTCACAGAACTGAGTGCGGATGTAAAGTACTTCAGTGTCGCAAGAGAATAGTGTATTTTTAGCTGTAAATTTGGGAATGTTTGGGTATATTCAGTATGTATTACACTAGGTTTATTTCAAGTTAAATCAAGTAGAACTTTATTTGTCCCAAGAGGTGAAATTAGTTTGTGCAGAAGCAAAAAAATAACAATACACAGTCAATTACAAGTATAATTGTATATTTGTGATCTTAATGATAATAATGATTAAGTAATTATAGTTAATGTACCCACGCTGTCGTTGTGATATTTCTAAACAATAATTCTCTCAGAAATATCCGTATATAGAATTTAGCGTTTTGAACAGAAAACAAATTGTCCCGTTGAGGATAATAATTGTAATTTTCATGTTAAAATTGTAAAGAAAACATATTTAACAGTAATATTTATGTCCCAGATAGGGTGGATATATATTATGGTTTATTTTGTGAATATTTGCCCACACTTATCCCAAAATAGGTGTGGGAGCTCAGCCAATATCCTACTGCGACTTCGGCATCAGATATGTATGATAGGACATAAAGGCAGTGGAGAATAAGAACAAAATATGTGGAAATATTGTGAGGGTGGTAAGGCACTATGTTAATACTGAACCCCAACATAATATATTATAATAAATAAGATTTGCTCCACCAATGTTCTTCCTTGAAATTTACAATAGCATTATAGTTCAATATTAATATATACTATGAATAAATATATTTATGATTGGTGTGTAATATCTGTCTGGTCACCTATCTATTATATTGATGAGTCATATATCCAGCTCGTTTACTGATCAATACACCACCTTAGAATTCTACGGTTTTATGACTCACCTTCCATTCTGGCTTAATTTTGGTAAATAATCACAAATGGTTGAAGCGTTATATGTTATGTTGGCCTTAAACTTAAATAATTTTAAAACCTGTGAAGGACCAGATAGTTTTTTTTATCATGGGCCAATGCATAAAAAAGACAGAATTCAAAGAGATGAGCATTCTTTTTCATATGACTACATATACAATGTTACCCATGTATTTGGAATAAAATATTTTAAACAGTTCCCATGAAATTATTGTGACAGTGTGATTTATTCTTGATCGATTCAGTGTAGCGGGGACTGGGAAGTGGTTACTGATGTGTATAAATAGGAATAAAAAAAGGAATGTGTCTGAAATACTCTGTGAATAATTCTTCACCACAACACCAAACGGCAGTGTCCAAGCCTGATGCAGTTCTCTACTGTGGCTTAGAAACCTTTAAGTCTCTCTCCAAATGCAGATACTCACCTCAGTATGAATGATATGTGAAAAACCCATTCTGTGAATCTTTGTGCAGAGGATGTATATTATACCAAGGTAGTGGTCCATGTGGTCTGGGACCGCACGCTGTCACACATGACTGGGAATGAAAATGAAGCATGAACAGTGATTATCCATGGCATCTAGCTACTGGTATTCCTCCTTCTCTCATGCCCTCATTTTCTTCCTTTTTCTGAACAGACTCTGTTTATGAGCTACAGCAGAACATATGCATGTGTATACGTTAAACCAGCAGACACCAGTGTGGTCTCCTTTGATCTGATTTGATGGATTCCAGATTCACATATTGAAAGTTTAGTAAATAATATGTGACTGAATGCAGAGAAGGTGGATCTACAGCGTGTTCAGAATTGAGGCCAACAGCAGCAGACAGTGTTTTAAAAGTAAAATATACAGACAAAGACTTTTCAATAACAAGTATAGAATTTGTATTGAAGAAAAATGGAAGAAAAAGTACTCATACAACCAAAGTGCCCAAAAATTCAACATGACACCTTGTGTTCTTATATCAGCTCTGGGTTCACACCATGAATGCACAACACGGTAAGTGCTCCTGGAATAGTCCAACTGTGTGGGGCAGTGCAGGGACGGTAAAGAAACTCTGACACATTTAACTCCACCCCGTTTCCTTTTCCTGTTTAGAGAGCTTCTCTGGATAATCTATTTGCTTTTCACACAATTCTGACCTCAGGATGTGTCCCATAAAATCAAAGTTCACTGAGACCACAGATAAACACAGACCATAATCTCCACACGTGTGAAAAAGCAAATTAGGCACAACTGCACATATCCTGTTAATGTGGAGCCACAAATCTTTAAAAGTATCCCCCGTTGTACCTTTGAAACAAATACCCTATGGAATTGACTCGCTAATACACTGCTCATATCTAGCCTTGTTTTTGTATAGTGGTGGAGTCAACATGAAGAGAACTTCTAATGCATTTCGGTCAACTGTTTCACGGTATTATCAAAAGGCTAACACATGCCTGTAATATGCAGAGAAGAAGCCACAAACCAAGTGACTTTGTGCATGATGCTTATTTCATGGAGGAGATGAAGGAATAATTCCGTCTGCTCATCTGTCCACATGTTGCCATCATTCTTTTATGCATCACAGGATTAGCCTCTTCTTTATCGATTAGAACCGTAACCAGTCCATCAGCCACATGAGTTTAAAGTTCACTACATCAGAACTTGTTTGGAAAATTGTTTCTTCCATCTGCTAGGATTTTCCAGGTCCAGGAGAAAACTACCACAACATGGATATCCATACTGTCTTTCTGCAGCTATCTCCTCTTGGTCCAAAATATATTAACCTCCTAAGACCTGGGAGCCCCACAGGTTTTTGAGTTTTGGCTTTTTTTTAATTAAATAATTGCTTATAAAGAACAGGTGGAGGATGCTTGTTTCCTCTCAGACCTTAAATCATAATATGCTTAAAGGTAACTATGGTTTCTTTGACCAGTGACAAAAAATGTTATTACACTGAAAAGTTTTAAGTGCTTTAACTCTTATTTGAAAAAGGCACTAACCACCTAAAGTGACACTAAAATTGTATTGAAGATTAACCATTTATAATGCAACGCTTCCATACGCTTAAGACTATATTCATGGAAACATGGCTGATTTATTTAATGTGTTGCACCACATGCACTTTAAAAGGGAGTCCCTGCACCGATGAGGGCAAAGAGCCAGGCTCACCAGGCCTTTCTTACTGTCACAATGGTGAACCGTAGAGACTATGGTTAACAAAAGAAAAAAGCTTTTCCTGAGAAAACAATACCTAAGCCAACAATAAGATACACATACTGTACAATCATTTACATCTGAACACACAAACGCCTTTCCATCCACAAAATAATTTTACATGATGAGAAGGTCAGAAAGGTCTGGTTTTGAGAGACAACACCTCAGTGGAAACTTTCTTTTTTTTGACTAACGTTCATGCCTATACACGGCAGTGACAGGGAAGCCCCACGCATGAGCCTCTCATCCAAGGCTGTGGCTTCCTGCAGCACAACACAATGGGCTCTTCCCCTGATTGTTGAACCCAGGCGCTCTCTATATCACAGCCGCTATTTTGGCAGGGGATGTGCGGGTCATTTTTCTACCCTTATCATAAGCAGACATCTTCCCATTGCCCCGGACACACGTCTTCCTCCTCCATAAAGCAATCACACTTGAGAGGTCGGTCACGTGTCGTCTTTCCAGTGGGTGACCCCGCTGCACATCAAGCATTCCCATTTAGATGCAGGTTTATGCTTTCAAGCTCCCACGTGAGTTCCGCGGCTGTGTAACTAATGTGAGCTGCTTTTCCATCATTTGCATCATTTTCCTATTCTCCTATGGATATTTGAAACATGCTGAGTTTGATTTAGTTTAACTGCGTGGCTGCAATGGAATTCTGTGCCAAAAAGTCACATGCAGAAACAACATTCATCACAATCCTCCACTTAGAGATAATTGCTAAAGCAGACGCTGCTGCTGCTACGCTTCCAGGTACTGTAAGAATCCGAGGCCAAAACCGCCCCCCCCCCCCTCCAAAGTCACAACTCCCACATCCGCTATCAGCATCGTTGCCCCAAACACATCTTGAAATATATTTCCAAACACACGAGAATCAAACCCTCTGAAAGCGTCCTATACGAAACATCCTGTTATCGTTACTGTCTCAAGAGCCTTCCTTCCTTCGCTAGTGGTCACTGATAATGTCTGTGTGCATGGGTTATGTGTGTGTGGGAAAGTGGTTCACATTCATCCACAGAATCAAGCTTTTGCTCTCAAGAAACCAGAGGATTCATTTTCCCACTGAGAGCCACCCCACTTCAGCTTTAGATCTAGAGCAGGAAATCCTTACAAAATAGGTTCCACTGATGTACTGTCGAAACATTCCTGAGACTCAGTAATGTGGCATCTCAGAGGAAAAGCTGTTGCAACTCAATATGCTGAAAGTGTTACCTCAAATAGTCCTATTTATTTACAAGAGTAGACAAAAAAGGAAAATCGATCATTACAAATTACATCTGATTACAAAAAACTTTGAGAATGGTATTTGTGATTTTCTTTGGGGAATTCCACATGTAAATGATCACATGCAAACAGATGGTGGGAAACATTTGTAGGACACGGAGGCTGAGGTCTGTTTCAAAGAACTGAAACGGTCCCATGAGTGAGATTTGGATTCAATATTAAACAGAAACATGTTGAGATTCGTCTTCTGGAAAACATCATAGAGTGATGTATGATTGGTTACGGCTTTCCACACCTTTTGTAAAGATAAAATCATCTCTTTAACTTAAACATCACCGGCAGCTCATAACTATGGAAACTGACCTGAACAGACTGAAACTTATTAACAAAGGCAGACGGGAGCTTCCGCTTCACAGTAGAATTAAAATGTATATTTATTTTACTAAAACTAATCCATGTAAGGTGTTTTCTTTTCATTTGACGGTTACTTTCAGAATACAAAGATGGTGTCAGACTAAATTTAGACCGCTGTCTCCCTATTTCACCGCCTTGCAGCAAAGCTGAACAATAAACAGAGGACTTCAGCCATGTCACAAGCTTTTAATCGAGCCCTGACCAAATTTTATAAAGAACAGACACAAGGGAGCCTTTTCATCGGCCTCAAGAAAATAACCCTTCATCTGATTTCCTTGAGTATGATATTAAATACCTTACAGAGAGCAAGAAACATCTGATGTCCTGCACAAGCTGCAGCAGAGAAGCAAATCATACTCACATGTTACAAGCCTATAAACAAACACAAACATAGTGCACACACGGTTTTAGGTTATAAAAGTGGATTTGAAAAAAAGGAAAAATAAAGTATGGCAATGAAACAGAAGCTGTTCTTGAGAAAGGGGGAGAATGAAAAGTGAGAAAGTCATTCCTTGCTTGAGAGTCTGTTTCGACCAGCTCTATATGTAAAGTGTCATGAGATAACTTCTGTAAGGATTTGGCACTACATAAATACAATTTGATTTGATTACAGTTTTTATGGGTTCTTATCAGGGCCTGTAAAAAAACATCTACTCATTCTTTCACTTACTCTTTGAGGCCAACATGTATGAGACAGTTAAGTCCAAACCCGGGTGCTGGACTACCATACTGTTGGAGTTCTGGGTTCAGACTAGGGGCTGTACACACTAGTTGACTTTACTGCTCGGTGTTGACGCTTTAAGCATGCCGCTCCCTAAATAATGACCATGTGATTATGGCACTAATGACCTGTCGGCCTCAGACAGAAAACAAAAGGCTGTCCAAGTGGAAGGAAAGCTGGACACCGCTGCATTACATCCAAACACAGCACATTTCTATCATAAAGAACCTGCTGCAGCGGTGGAGTTTCTCCATTTGGCCACCCACAAGCACCACAAATTAAATAATTCTGTGTGTGACAATCAAACAACAACCCATGTTGATGCACCTTTCTTCTTAGATGCAAAACACAACTGAAAAGCAAATACTCTGACAGTGAGGAGTAGGCATACAGGCTAGATCATGATTTTACTCCCAAAGTATCAGTAATTCTTCTGTCACACTTAAATTTAACAGTTCATCAAAATGATCTGTGGTTCAGTATACTTCAAGTTTGGAAATACTTTTGAGTATGGTTTGAACCACTTATGTCAGGCTGTCATCCATTTAATTAAACAAGAGGAAGAAGAACCAAAAGAATTTAAAATGGGCCACAGTACCACAAGGGAACAACAGAAGATGGAGCTTTCAACAGAAATTTGGTCTCACAAACTAATAATAAGGTCAACTTGAAAAAAACACAAAGTTGGAGGATATGAAAGTCTGAGACAGCAATACCAACTCAATTAAAAAGAAACTGCAGCAGTAGTATACACTGCCTAGGACAAAAAAGACACAATATTTAATTGGACTGCCTTTAGTTTTGATTATGGGATGCATTCATAGTGATTATGCAATGGTTATGACATGTGACAACAGATTTGGATTACTTATTAAAAAAAAATCTTGCATTTCGGATAAGATTCTCAATGGGGTTTAGGTTTGGACGCTGGAGGCCAATCCATGCGTCTCATAATTTGATCCTGATGAGTCCTGGTGAATCCTTGAAAAAAATCCACTGATGTTCAGACCTGGTCATTCAGTATGCTCAGGTTCAGCTGACCTGGACACATAACATTGTGAACCCAGACCTGACCAAGTCAAGCAACCACAGATCACAAGCCTGAAACGCTCCAACCAGCTGTGCAGCTCAGACACACACAGGTGTAAAACAATGTGTGTGTTGGCTCCACTGTATCATTTAGCAAAGTCTTTTGAGAATAGTTCCTTAGAATGGAACAGATTGCGTACACAAATGTACAATTTATGGCTCTTCAGTGGCGCAATCCATTGTTTGTGAGTTTAGGCTTAAAGGTTTTAGGATTTCCCTTCTGAGGAAGAAGAATATTTGTGGAAACTTTTAAAGCGATCCATCCAAAATTTGACAAGACACTGTTTTTCAGTCTGAACCAAAGGCAAACCAACTGAGTGGAACACCATACACCTGTATCATTAAAATATGTGTGTGAAGGCTTAGCCAACCACATTTTAATATGCCATGAGAAAAATGTAGCCAAAGTTTTATCATCCTGCCTCAGGGGACATGACCCCACCCCTCCTCAGTCCATGCCAGGCAGAGCACAATCCAATATGGCACCATATGTTTTCCCAATTTCCATTTATTTGTTTTACAACAGCAAATAAATTTGATGTCCTAATTCCAAGCAGTAAACTCGCAACATGAGTCACTCCTAGAGAAACTGTTTTCAGTTTTGCTGCTATTTACCAGCATGCAAAGCCAAGAACCCTCCTACTGAAGAAACTCCCCAAAGCAGACCCTCCCACTGTCAGCGCCCAGAAGGCTGCATGTGCCTGGCGAGAGGCTCCGAGGCGCACAAACACAAACTAACCCTGCAAACACAATCGGGTTCATTTTTGCTCTAATTGTAAACAGGCTGTAGTGTGAAAGTGAAAGCCTGTGAGTAGAAACGAGTAACAGGTGGGACAAGGGACTTACTGCGTGCGCTCCAGAGATGAGGATGGCGATGGAGAGGCACAAGAGCAGCAGCCTGGAGTGAATGAAAGTGACACCCAACGTCAATAGAGCTCAGTTATTGATCCATAAACCCCGTGGCAGTGCTCTGCAATGACATCTGCGCATACCTTAGACTCCTCAGTACAGTGGTGTGTTGTTGTCCCTGCATGGTCCCACTCACGAGGACCTTCATCTTCATTCCCACGCCGCTGGTTTAGTTGTAGGAGCACTTTTACAGCATGACTGCCCGACCTGACGCACACCAACACTCCCAAAGTGAACAATCACTGGATAAGTATGAATGCGCACACTTCACCTGCCTGATCAGTGTCTGAATTAACTGTCATTTAGTCTGTTTCCTGCACCGATGTGACTCACCTACTTAAAATTGAACATTTATGCTCTATTTTTCAAGACTGTGGTTCATTATTAGCCATCATTTGGATAAAACGCGTTACTTACGGTCACCCCAGGCTTGTGCGCGCGGTTGTTGGATGAAAGAATGGAGGCACCACGGGGCAGAGATGTGCGCTCCCGCTGCTGAAGTTTTTTGGACAGGTACCCTCAAAACCTCCTCAAATATTCACACAAATATACCAAAGTCTGTCGAGTAGTCCCTCTCCTTACCGAGAAAAGTCAAAGTGTTTGTAACTGCAAGATTGCGTCCTTTAGCACGGGCGAGGGTGGTCTTTTTGGGAGGTGGGGGGTGTGGTGCAACAGAAACAAGACCAAGTTGCATTGATCAGAACCTCACATCGTCTCGGACAAAGATGCAGCCAACGGTGCTGCCCGAGCTCTGCCGATAAGTCGAGAATTACCTGAAGAAAAGAGGACAAGCGGCGGTCCACAGGTGGTTGTTTTGCGCACGCTGTTTCCACTGCGCACCGCCACGATGCTGTTACCGTCCGGCACCCTGTTCCTGCTGGCGGCTGTCTGCTCAAGTTTGGACCTGACAAAGGCTGAGGTAGGTGCTTGAAGGATATGCGATGTCTTTGGTTAGAGTAATGGGTATTGTGCGTAAAAGTTAGCAAATAATTAAGATTATGTGCTTGAGACTATGAGACAGAGAGAATTGATCCAAACTTTCCTAATGCGCTCTTTGTGGTCCAACTTATTGCTTGAGTTTGATGTTTATTAATGTTTTTGTATTTTATGTAATACTATAATTTGTGATTTTAATTTTTTGTTAATTTTTTGTGGCTGAGGACAGTTATTTTCTTTTGGCCATGTAGATCCAAACATTGTGGTGGATCTGGTCCCAGTCCAGCCTCCTCCACTTCTGCTTCAGAGGAGCAGAGGGAGAGGGTGGGGCAGAAGGATGTACAGTAGCAGAAGTTTGTAAGAGAGAGAGAGAGAGAGAGAAAGAGGAGGGGGATAATAGAGAATACTGTACAGAGATGTGCATTGAGCAATCTTTAATTGTGGGGTGATACTCATACTTTGTGTGAGGCTGCTTGCTTCAACTGTTATGAGTCACATTTAAAAGTACATAAAAAGGAAATATCAGTGGCATGTGATTTGGATATAAACCCAAAAAGGTGTGAGCATCATCAGGATGGGATGTACTATAACTATAAGTACACAGGTGCTCATAAAGTTAGAATAATTTTGTTTTCAGACATATTCGTCTTTCTATTCCTATTTATACACATCAAAAAATCACCTTTGACCTGGTGCAATGATTACATACTGAGTCCCAGTTACACTTTATCTATCAAGAATAACTCACATTGTCGTAATCATTTCATGAGAAGAGGTAAAGATATTTTATTCCAATCTTATGGACAACAGTGTACTTATATACAAATACTGCCTGGCCAAAATAAAAAAGTTCCCAACTGGAATTAAGCAAAAGCTACATATGTTTTCTGGGGAACATAAAGACTGGACTGTGAGAGAGTGGTTCAGGGAGCATGAGATGTCATCAGACATGGATGGACCGCCACAGAGTCCAGACCTGAACCCCCTTGAGAATCTTTGGGATGTTCTGGAGAAGATTTTACAAAGAATGCTGATTCATCATTAATACAAGATGTTGGCAAAAAATTAATCCAGCATGATGGAAATAAATGTTGTAACATTTATTATGGTATTGCATAAGCGTCGCAAGGCATAAACAATAGCACAGTGAAAAATGTCCAATGAAATTAAAGCTAAAGGCGATCAGGCAAAATATTTTGTGTGTATATACTGTATATTATGCCAGACTGTGTATAGCCATTTCATACACCTTTACATTCTACTCCACTATATCGCAGAGACATTACTTCTTGTACTGCTTGTTCCACTACATTTATCTGGGCTGTAGTTACTTTTCAGATTACAATTGAAATCCATCGAAAACCACATATCTTGTCTGTAATAAACAGAAGGATGATGTTTTCTTTCATGGCTACTTGTAAAGCTAAATCAGCAACAAGAAAAAAAAACCTCCTTGAAATGAAAACAGGGCTTAAATGAACCAGTTAAAATGGGCTGAACCTTAAACATGTACAGCAGCAAAAGTAGCATTAATACATACTGACAATTGTAAAACTCTAATGGACCATTTTATTGCACAGTGATGACTTTCATTTTCATATTTTAAGTGGATTTTGTTAATACTCACATACTTTAACTTAAGAAAATGTTCTGAATGTCCAACTTTTACTTATGGCAGTGTGTATTTTCATTGTTCTTCCACCATTTCTCACCAATCAGACAGGACAGAAGGGGAGATTTGAGAACAAACCAATAGTTGCTGTTCTGCATATTTATGGATGGTTGGATTCATTGTGCTGCCCAGTCTTAAAGTTTGGGTGGAGACCTTTGTTTCTGACTCCAGAGTGGAAATCCAGGTTGATGGAGAAGAAGCATTAGTGTACAGCATTCACTGTGGCAGATATGGGGAAAAAAAAGGCTGGTAAATATTCAGTATTCTTGCACAACAGAGTAATATATGATGTTTCAGAGAAAATTTACACCTCACAAGGGAGCCATGGTGTTATTGTGTGGGAGTGTCTCCATTTTCCAGGGTGTTTAAGGATATATTTCTAGATGTGATGGATTGTGGCTGGGAGCTGTCACCATTAAATACCAACGAAAATGAAGTTTTCAAGGCTTATACATCCATCTGCTGTCAGTACTGGTTGATAATGTGGCAGAGTGGCTTTGGTATATCCTTTTCCAGATGGGCATTATCTACTTTCATTAATCGTGAATGTAAGTCATCTCCCTTTTCAGGGATCAGACAACATCCGGTGAAACTAAGCGGCTGAAGCAACTTTTATCTATCGTCTGTTAGATTTAGAAACACAAACATGAGGCAGACAAAAGACATCTGGAATAGAACAACCCCATGAGAGGAGAGGGGAGGAGAGAGAGAAGTATATATTTGGCTGGACATTATCCTGTCAATGATCAGATGACACCAGAGAAAGTGGAATCATTGAACATTCAGGATTTATTTGCATATTTTCTATCCACTGATGGAGGTTCACAACAGGAAGTTTATAAATATGTCAGGAATGTTGATTTCCCCCTCCGTGATACCCAATATTAAAAGTCTATTGATGCACAGATCGTCCTTTTATTAGCAATGCACCGATGTATCGGCTGGACATCAGTATCGGCTGATGTTTGCTGATATCAGCCGATACTGATGTTAGCATATAAGATGTCTTTTCATAGATGGTAGTGGAGGATATTCAGCAAGTATAAAGAAACAGGAAGTAGCATCCATTTTGGCCAAAGTGTCATTTTAAATACTGGTACTGGCATCAGCATTTTACAATCCATACATCCCTTCTTTCCTTCTGAATGAGCACACATCTAATCATATACATTTATGAAACACAGCACAGCATCAGCCTCTGCCAATGGTGAATCATTCTATTAAGCTGATGCCAGTCAACAAGGCCGATATGGGCTGATAATGGTGTTTCACAGATAAAAGGACAACTTTAGTACAGCAGCCTCTCATCACCAGTTTCCACAAGCACACCTCATGTGGTCCGGAAACTGAGTGAAGAAGATAGTGTGAATTTACAGGAAATTATGACACTGAAGGGTCAGAGGTCACACCTTGTTAATATAACTTATCAAAATAAAAGCTTCTCAAAATGCAAAAATAAGTGTAACCATTTAAAAATAATACAAAAATATGAGCAGACATGGAACGCGGATTTGGTGAGATATAAAACGTTCGATTTCACTGCCAATCATATTTGGTGATTCGACTAATCAATCCTAACCTAATGTGTTTATTTGCTTATTGTTTGTGTCATCTGCACCTGCATTAATCTGGTATAAGGAATCAGTGTTTTGTCTGATTCTAAGTCAAGGAACAGTGTTGGTGTGTTTACATTTCATTGTCTTCATATACACAGGAAGGTGACGTTGGCTGCGTATCAGAGCCTCCTTCAGAGTCTCCTCCTCTCCTTGTTTAGACTCCTTCACAATCAGTGTGGCTAAAGTAAGGTCAAAAAGGAAAATAAAGTATAAACATCATTCTTAACTTTGTGATAACCTTAAGTCAGGAGAGGATGACAAACTGTCAGATTGTTATTAGTGAGTCGCCAGCATAATGTAATTCGAGCATCAGTAGGGACACAGATAAGTATATAACAAAAGTAACATGAATTTTTTAGGAAAGTAAAAATTCTAACCAATAATAGGCAAATTCGTCCTCACCCTGACTCCATCATTTAACCTTTAATCAATTTCCCATGTGTTTATAACATATATCAACAGAATGGACCTTTTCTCTCTTGGCGGTCATTTAATCTGGCCAGTATGAGTCATGTGTAATTCCTAGAGGAGGAGGAGGAGGAGAAGGATGGGCAGATTAGTGGATTCCTGGAGTGAGAGTTTGTGTGTGGGATGTTGGATGGAAGGATTGAAAAAGGCGGTTCAGTAGCTGGCGGGAAAGGCAAGACTCCAAGCAAGTCCAGTGCCAGTTTCCCACTCTCAGCCTGGCTGCAATGTTCCAGGGAAGGGTGAAGCCCAGGGAGAGTTAACCCAAGTCCTAAATGGAGGAAGCAGCAGTAATGACAGTTCATCCTCCTACAGCCTGAGGAATGTGTGTGTATTGTCTATTGAAAGCTGAAAAACATGATGGAGACTTGATCCGCTGGACCTCCTACCCAAAGTGCTGACAAGGGTGCTTGTAATTTGGTCTAGTCCTGATCCTGTAGATTGACCTCCCCCCAGTATCCCTCCCACAGAGACAACAGCTGACCATGTCACTGAAACTGGCCACCAGCCAAGCAATGCACCCTGGGTAGGCAAACCTGTGTGACCCCTTGTCCCCAGTGTTGTAAAAATGCCTACATTTGGAAGAGGTGTGATTGTGTTTGCGGATCTTTATTTTCACAGGCACCTCTGGGTGGCAAAGATAATACTTTCCTGACCTTGATAGTCAAGTGGTGTGGCAGGTATGCCCCACTTTCTGCCTGTGTGTGTTCCCAACTGTGCAAGAAAGTAGAGGATTAAATAGTGGCTGAGCATGGTAAAGCTCTTTTCAATTCCCTGTGGTCCAAGTATCACTCTGAAGGCATTTCATTCAGACTTATCACAGCTGCACTGCAGATTTGGCACATAAAACATGTCCTTTGTCCCGCGATAACTTTGTGCACATTAACTACCTCATGGTCGGCGCTAACAGAGTGTATTATCCTTCAGATTGGTTTCCTCCCTGAGGTGTATTGTTATGGTGAATGTGAAATTTAGCCATTTAACTGTGAAATTGGTGAGTCATTAATGTCATTTGTGGTTTGGAAAAGGATGTTGTAATGGATACGTCTGTCTGACAAGGAGGTGGGAGGTGGGGACTGATGGAGGGAGGGGGGAAATGAGGAACGGAGGAGCCCCAGAAGAAGAGGAATGTCGACTGGAGCCAGAGAAGATGCCCCGAAGAAAATCTGTTAGTCTCGCTCTCTGGACCTTGACCTACACTTCCACCAACGACTGCCAATTTGCCTGAAAGAGGATAATAAAGACAGTACTAATGGTGTC
>JAPQRQ010000015.1:14653215-14681126 GCA_037367365.1 Apogon talboti | reverse complement strand
ATGTGCACAAAGTGTTTCATATAATATGAAAAGGCCGAAACAGGTTATGAGACATATAAGTGAATTTGCCGTGTTTGGAGACTGGCTGCAGTCCATGAGAAGTGGATTTGTCCACTTTGGCAAAGAGACCACAGACAGTGAGTCATACTGAAGGGTACACAGAGTGACTGTGCCCTGCAGGCTACAAAGACAGAGGGCTTCTGTGTAAGATCCAAGTCCACTTAGTAAAAGCTCAAAATGTGGCAAATTACTTTTTCCTCCTTCCTGCAATTGTTTATCAGTTCATGCACCTGTATGTTAAAATACCTAGGCTCTGATGAGAAATGTAAGACGAGGACACGAATTCATTGCATCTGATAAAACACGATGCTGCATTGATGGAAAAGTTAAGTAAAGGAAATGTTTTCTTTGGAGGAATATTCATGAAGAAATAATATGGGTGACACTGCAAATAAAAATCATGCTGTGATACATGTGATATTTTCTCTGTTCACTTCTATATGATTTTCTCATTATTTCATCATAATGTATTAAAATGCATGTGGGAATTAAAACTCCAGCACCATCAGTTTTACAGGGAAGATTGTGTACTACTATTGAAACTATTTATTGATATTTACAACATGTGATTCTGTCTGTCAGTCCTGGAAGAGGAACTCCTCTGTTTCTTTTCCTTTTTTTTTCCATATTGAAGGTTTTTTCAGGGAGTTTTTTCTCATTCAAACTGAGGCTCTAAGGACAGAAGGTGTTTTCTATTATACAGACTTGATTTGTGCTATAGGATGGAAGCTCCAGAACACCTGCTAAATGGACAGACTTCGCTGTTCTGTAATCGTCTGTGCTCACCTCAGTCAGGATCCCGTTATGCAACAGCTCCATACACTCACCCAGAGTTTGCGTTGAGAGTGTTTGTGTTACCGTCAGGGCCCTCTGGACAGGTGTCTCCTGCTGGTGGAAGCCTGTAATCTCCAGAATAAACATTACTCATCACTTCCCCTCTCCTGAGCTCATCTCTGTCTCTGACGTACGTATCAGATGATGTCAGACATATCAGGCAAGTGCTGTGACAACATTTGGCCTTTTGGGACGAGGCGTAACCCCTAGCACCCCTGCCACAACAGACATCAGTCTCATTTTTCAAGCATATAATTTGGTCCATGCACGAGTTGTTATAGTTTTATAGTTGTCATTAGTTTACATTTTTTTTTGTTAAGTTTGTAGATTCATTACTTGATATTGGTTTTATTTTTAGTTGGAGTGCATCAATAGTTTTATTTTTATCTTCAGTAGTTTTTGTGTAATTCTATTAATGCCATATTACCGTAGTTGTATTATTTGGATTTTTATGAGGCTGGAAAGAGAAGGATTGATGAATACATGACATCAAGCATGACTTACAGACCCATGTTGATTAAAGTTCCCATTTTGTGCAACAAAATGTTATTCTAATGCATTACAAAAAACATTATCATTGGGGTTGAAGCAAAAGTAAAGCTGATTTTACCTGCAGTTCTATATTTTAGTTTGTTAGATTGTGTTGTTATGGTTTTTATTTAATTTTCATTTTGTTTTTACTATTATTTCAGTTTCGCTGCTAATTTAAGGGTTAGTTTTTTAACTACAGTATAATCTAACCCCAGTGAATTGCCACAAATCTCACCAATTCTGTGCATTGCCTTATGTTGTTCTTCTATTGTTATTTTATGCTTTTATCTCAGACTCTGTCACATCATTCAGGCCTGTGTTTCCCCGTCTGCTCCATACTCTGTAAACAATCACAAACACACTGTCATATGCGCATGATTATGATAAGGCACTGTTTTGTGCAGCGTCCTGTAAAAGTAAACACTTTGCCAGGATACGTCATATTGATTTTTCACAGTTTGGAGACAGCGAGGCCTGCCATCCAGGCTTAGGTATGACATAAACACTTGTCCAGACACACGTGAGGCTGTCGGCTGCAAAGCTGTGCTGGATCTGATAGTGTTTCTTCAGAGTTCAGTGACTCATCAGCCACTGTATATTCACTGTGGACAAGAACTAACAGCCACAGCTGCAGAGCCCCAGGCCTCTGTGCTCAGTGTGTTTGCTCTGCAGAGGATCAGACTGTTTGGGAAAGGTAACAACAGCCTCATAGCTTTACTTTCTCACAATCTGTGTTTCCAACACATGTACTGCACTGCCAGTGATGAAATAGTATTCACATCCAAAGCTGTTAAAAGACTAATCACACATACGTATACAGTGAAAGGAGTGATATATAATATTTCCACATCGCACTCAATCAAAGTTGTATAATCTGTTAAGTTTCTGTCAATATTAATGATAATGTTCAAATTTAGACAAATCTTTAATATTTAATGGGCATAATGACCCCTTAACTAATGCTAACAGCATTAGACTGAAATAAAGTGAATATACTTCAATACAGAATCGTGAAGGACCTTGTCTAACACATGATTTCTGCATGAGTCATGTCTTTTCATCAGTGATGGTGATGACCTCCATGATCCAGTGCTTTTTCCCAACATTACTACAGAGCGAGATCTGCCAGCTAGTTCAATCAGTCAACTTGAGCTGCTGTGCTTCTTTCTCCCATGATATGCCACTCCTCATAACATTTTCCAGAAGTCCTCATCCTATCCATCATTCCTTATTTAAACTGTAAGAATCTTCCCAACTCTCCTTCTCACATGTCAGTGTTACTGCTGGTCAGATCCACTGCTTCCAGCTCTTTAAAGCCCCTGCACCATCCCAGCATCCACCTGGGTTAATACAGTATGTTTATTACACACTCCTCAGTATTTGTATGTAAACCTGTCTGCTGTGAAGGATGAGCCTCCATGCTAAACTCTTCATATTAGTTGATTGAACTAAACTCTTGCACTCTGGTAGAAATGAAATATTTTTGTCTGTGTGAGGATTTACTTCCTGTGGTATATGTTCCTGCACCGGCTACCTTCAGATTGATAGTAATGCACTCAGAAAACTGTAAATAATTATATAACTTTTGATTCCACAGTAAGAACAACATATGTGATGATTGCACTCATGTGGTCTGTTGTATGTTCCACTACTGTCTCTATGTCTTTTCATCTTGGGTTTTCCTGATACAGATTTCATCTACCTTCATGATGGACAGAAATGTTTGCGTTAGAAATACTCCCTGGCTTGTTGCTCTTAGATCATCATGGCCCGCATCATCCTATATACATGTGGATCTGTGTGATAAAGTGGTCTTAAGAGTCCCAGATATCAAATCAGACCGTTGTTAAGTACACGGTTGACAGAGTCATTAACCAGATGCTTTTTTTGTGCAGATGTCAGTTTGGTCTTTGTGCCGTCTTTTCCATCTGATGTTTGGGTTTATGATGATGCATCGCGGACAGAGAGGAGGGGAAAAAAATCAAAGACAGGAAACAATACTTTGATGTACCTGCAGATTACAGTGCAGTGTTTGGAGAGCCAGTGTTAGATACAGGACAGGTCTTTTCATCACATGCATGTAGGTTCCTCATTGTTTGAGGTTTGGGTTAACTGGTCATGCCTGCTAATACACAGGAATGTCTGCTCTGCTCAGTTGTGTCTTTAAGAAGCAAAAAGAACATCTGAGACAGACAGAGAGCAACAGGTGAACAAGGGACCACTTTAACAGCTGTGATTTACTTCAGCGGTGCCGACAATACGCAAGCGTGTTCCCTCATTGCATTAGCGTGCCTTAACTCCCTCAGTGAATTGTCAAAAAAAATCATGTTAATCCTAGAGCAGGAGCTCTTATTGGTGGGAGCCAGCAGGTCTGAAATAATGAAACACACATGCGCTTCATTCTCAGAGTCAATATTCCTCTTCCTTTGTTTGTCTTACAATAATAATCTGATTTAAAACAGGTGTTTCTTAAGAGTTTCTGTCGCATAACAGAAATGAAGTCTATGAAAAAAAAAAAAAACACTGGAGGAACCAGACGTGTAAAGGTGAAACAGGGTGTAAGGTGTGAGAGAGCAGGAATAGGAAATTATGTATTGTATGAGGCCTCACATGTGTAATCCACTGAAATTAGAGGAGAACAAGTGCACTGGGACAGGGCGGAGCTGTGAGAGTGAAGTCTGTGTTTCCCATGGTTTCCCATAGTTTTAGAGGCACATATTGGTTCAGTTATGTCAGGTATGCTGGAGAGGATTGCGTGTAAAATGGAAGACAGGGAATAAAAGTAAAAATTGGACAGGAAATTAATTTATAGAAAATATGGGATTAGGAATGATTTGTGTGTGAGATGTCAGCAGTCGAATGTTGTAATGCAGGATAATACATGGGAATGGAGCCATGTGCCCGTAGTTGTTAAACGTGTAAGAATAAAGACAGACAGAAGGAAAATATTTGTGGGTAGTGTAGCTGTATACTCTCTGCCCAAGTCTGCAGAGCCTGTTCAAATCCTTGACAGGCTTTTGGCCTGACGCCGTGCACGTGAGCCCAACAACAGCTGGATGATGGAGGGAAAGGAGGAGAGAAGCAATGAAAGAGAGAGCCAAAGCAGAGCAGGCCAGTTCCCAGGCTTCATCCTCTGGGGAGTCCAGAGGAAAAGAGGCTGGATAAGGGGCTGAAAGGACCGAGGCCAGCTGCAGCGGCTGCCTGGAGTTCACCTAAAGCTCATCAGTAACCCTGAATGTGCCTGAAAAGTGACCTGATTACAGGAAATCTACCATTTCATTATAGTCAGTAGGCTTATTAGTAAGTTTTGCATGAAATCTAATCGAAAAATTCAAAGTTTTCATTGTATAAACCTTTAAGTCTTTATATCAGTGCTCTGTTTGTTGTATTTGGGATCTGTACCTTCACAGTGCACAGTGACTGAACCTCACCTGACTTCAACTCTTTACTTTCACTGAATCATCTGTGTATCTTACTCCAAACTCACAGTTTTTGATGTGTAAATGCTTGTGTGAAGGCTTACATGAAACCGTACCACAGGAGTCTGTATCTGTGATTTATGCTGTCAGTGGGAATAAGATACAGATGACATAAAGTGACCCTCAGCAGGTGTCTGCTGTAAAGCTGCCAGACACTATCGAGGTCAATGTATTAGTGATTCAGTTAAATGTAACATTTGCTCTTGCCCTGACACCTATTCTACTTTTCTTAAACAGTAAAGTGTGAGGAAGTTGAAGCTTTGGTCTCATTTACTTTATACTATATTCAGGGTCAATCCATATGTGGTAGTTTTGTTGAACATGTTGAAAGTTCTCATTACTTTTTTGAAACAGGCTGATGCAAACATATGCGTCAGTGTTATTCTATCATCCAAGTGATGCATCATTAAGCTTTATGTTTCTTTTCATCCTCAGGGTTGCGGGGCGTCCTGTGGAAAATGTGACTGCAGTGGTGTTAAAGGAGCAAAGGTGAGGATTCCCGGCATTATTTTATTTGCACATTTCTTTAAAATACTTTTGGGCTTATTTCTACAGAGCGCATGGTTTCTAAGGTCACAGCAGAGTTCACATTGCTATGGGGTCAGCTCAGTGGGACAGATCAGGACAGGAACAAAGATCAGTCTGAATTAGAGCATGTCCGGACACAGCTGGGCCGAAGGTCTCATTCCCATCAGGTGGAGAGAACCTCTGAAATACAGATGTACAAGACGCAGGCCATTAGCACGTATTGGCTGTGAGCCTTTGAGCTTTCAGCACTCCAACATAAGACTACACCGCTGACCTTAAACATGTAAAGTTACCATCAGACTGACTGACAAAGACAGTTTTATGTCCTACTTTTGGAGCCCTGGCACTGACATACTGACTACATAAAGTCCTTTACCCTTGTTGTTTAGTTAACGGAATAAAGCTTAATTTATTTACATGAATCTTTTATTAATCTCACTCATCTTCTTGCTTTTCCCCTTTTCATGCCTCTGTGCAGCATTTATCCATCCCACTCTTGGGATGTAATATCTCAGAAACACCTTTAGGGAAATTATTGTTAGTCAAAGGTCACTGTAGCCTCACAGAACACATATCTGGTCAAAGTTCACTAATATGTATGCTTGAAATGGGATAAATTCACTCAGTTGTGCAATAATTATTAGAAAATGATGAAGTGATAATCACTTTTCTGAACATCAGTTACTGATTTCATTTAACTAAGTGTCCCCTGTTCAGCTGTCCCTCTGGGTGACACCAGGACAGGAGGCCTCCTGGTCCTCTGCTAGTCCACCACAGGCTCACTGATTCTGCCCATAGTGATCCCCAGGTGACTGTTGATGCACCATGTGACAAAGCTCTCTACCAGTTCTCTGGAAAAATGTGAAATGAAGTCAACATGAGTGTTTCTGGAATTTGTTCACTAGAATCATGTGTGTCACTACATTTTGCAAAAAAAAAATGTTTATTCCTCTAAATCTTCACTACATACAGTATATTTTTTGAGTCTGAGCGGACATAGACGGTCAAAATCATTTCTGAATGCATTGTAGTCTTCAACCTGTTTTTAAGTCATCCAGTTAGAAGTTTCAGGAAATTATTAAAGTCCCTTTAAAGGTTTTTAATTATATTTAAATATTAAAATATTAAAATATGTTTGTTACAACAATCTCTATAAATAGTCTCTATTGATATACTGTATATGGTCTTAGTCATATTTGCGTGTGTCATCTACCTTCCTCGTCCAACAGTCAGGCCTTTTATGGCATATTCTTACAGCAGCAGTAGCCAAATGGACATCAGCAGATGTATGTGCTGTGTTCAATGGAGCTCAGCCAATCCACTGTGGTTTCTAAGCACTTCAGTGTTTTGAAAAGATCCTTCTCCAAATTCTCCCATGAGCTTTATTTCCACTGATTTCACTTCCTCATTGCACAACAGCAGATACTGTGGTAACACTGTGATGGTCCCAGTGGTTCAAAGTGCAGGTATGTTGTGGTCAAAGTGATCCATCCCATTGTGACAGCTTCAATATGGCCCATCCCTTGTTTATTCATGACCGTCACTCATGCTTCATCAGTGGCTAAACTGTGGATCAACGTCTCCATCTAGTGGCAGAGAATGGAAATGACATTTAAGGAGAAGAGTGCGCTTAAACAACTCTAACTCTCATTAGAGTGGGAGACCTTAAAATACTCTGCTTTCATTTTTTTTCTTGATTGTTACAGTTTTAGAAAGATTATTTATAAAGTTTATATTCCATTTTGCGTTTATGCATTTATCCTTTTACACTATTGAATCTCAACCTATTGCAGCCTGTTCTGTCCTGTTATCATCTTATGTATACACAATTTAATATGAACAGCAGTGACTGATAAATTACAATATTCTGCATAATAATTAAAAAGGTAGAAAGTCTCACATTTTGACACCAACTACAAAATTTATACATGTCACCTTCTTTTCACATTCAGTATATAAATATTTTTCATTAAGTGGACATTAAATATCAGAAAATTAAGATGGGCAAAATTTGTTTTATTATTTCATACAATATATGTTTTTCTGATGTAGATGCACCTGCAAAACTTAATTTTTTCTTGCCTTTTTTTCTTTCACTGTTAATAAGATTGTCACAGCTGTTTTCAATATGTATTGTTCTACTTAGATTTAACTGTTAAAGTTTGTTTCAATAGAGTTTATCCTGAATCCATCAAATATTGCTTTAGTATTAGGGGTATAAATATTTCTACAGACTATGTACTCAGATTTCCATTAAAAATTAATTTAGTGTGTCTATTTATTTACAGTTTCAATAAGAATGTGACGCCTTGTGTTTTCCAGGGTGAGGTTGGATTTCCTGGTCTTCAAGGTAACATGGGATTCCCAGGGATGCAGGGACCTGAGGGCCCTCCTGGACCAATGGGCTTCAAGGTAAATAAACAAACTGACACATTCTCTGGAATATGTAAAGTATTGGATCTACAAAAGGGAAAAGGAACTAAACCTGCTGTTATAAGTGAATGCTTATAATGATTATGTGACTTTTTCATCTTTTTTCTTTCATATTTTTCTGAGTTGTTATTGCTATACAATAATAAATGGGACTTTGTGTTTCTTAGGGCGATTCAGGCGAGCCCGGGGCACCTGGACTGAAGGGAGTGAGAGTAAGTATGAGTAACGTGCAGCATATTGAATCTGTGTGGTGGTGTTACTGCTTATAGTGAATGTGTGTTGTGTTGACATAGTAATGCTGATATTGTTGTGATCTTGTAGGGACCTCCTGGTCTGCCCGGTTTCCCAGGAAATCCAGGATTACCAGTAAGTCACTTTAATAAAATAATAAAATCTATTCCTAGAAACAGTCACCCACTAAAATAAAGTTACTTACCATTCAAACAATACAGTTAATTGTTTTTCTACATTTACCTTGAATATCTGTATGGCATAGAGTGATGTATGTTGTGTTAATTTAGTTTTTATCATCATTCATAGGGCATCAACGGAAATGATGGTCCACCAGGTGCAGCAGGTATCCCAGGATGCAATGGGACTAAAGTGAGTCTAAACCTTTAAAAATCACCAAATTTCAACAAGGTTAGTCTCGTCTCACTTTAATTGTGTTGTTTTTCAGGGAGAAAGGGGCAGGGATGGCTCTCCTGGTTTTCCTGGGCGTCAAGGACCTCCTGTAAGGAACTGAAACCTACATTTCAAACACTATTAATGACCAGCAGTCTTTAATTGGACATTTATTTATTTATTTATTTATTTATTTATTTCCATCATGAAACAGGTGTAAAATTACATTAAGCTTTTCAGATCACTGACAGTCTCAACTCCTTATCAGTTAACTGGGGCTTGAAAGGAGCTGTCTGAAAACAGCAAGCAAAGAGGTTCAACTCCGGTGCCTTTTTGACACCCGTTTTCAGTCCAGTGGAGCAGACGTGTAGCTCTGCTGCTTTGCACTGAGGTTACCATTGATTGAGCACATCACTTTTTATCAATTAGAGACATGAGGCAGAACTGTTGTGCTTTTAGCCCAACATAGTGCAGAAGTAGATTTGTTGCTGCACTATACTACTGTTGAAATATAAGAGTATATTTTTAATAGCTTTGAGTTCAGCTCATTTTCATTTAACCTTCTAAGACCCAGGAGCCCCACAGGTTTTTGAGTTTTGGCTTTTTTTAATTCAATAATTGCTTATATTGGAAACATCATGATGCAACAGTTTTTTCAGATGCATTCTTAAAAAAATTTATGGAATGTCATTTGCGGTGGACAGTTGTTTCTTTTTTTTTAGTTTTTTTTTTGTATAAAGCTGTGAATTTTTTGTCCTCATATGTGGACAGTGGGTCCTAGGAGGTTAAAGCAAATACCTGAAACAGCTTGGTTGGAAGAGAGTTGAAAACTGGGAGAATGTAAGCATGGATATACATGTTTAAAAAAATGGTACAATATATCATCTGAAAGACATCAAAACGTGATTTAAAAACAAGCATTACTGATTGAAAAGACAGAATAATCCAATGAATTTGGTGCAGATGCTCTTATTCATGTGAGCCACTAAAACCATATACTAAGGTTTCTACATGACATAGCACTGACAGTATCATTTAGCTGTTTCATTTAATGAGACTGATTCCTGGTATGGTTAACTTTCTTTGTTGTGAAAAAATATATTTGATCAAATCAGTGGTAATATTAACTATTGTCATCTGTCTCTTTTGTTTCCTCCTATCAGGGCATCCCAGGAATTCCTGGAATGAAGGTTAGCTGAAGTTTATCAAACTGTACTCTTACATTCATCTTTCAACATCACAATTTAACTTAATACATTCAACCATACTGTACCTGAGTAATACAACATATATTTAATTGATCCATTTATTTACTGGGTATTTATTACTTGTTTTTCGCGCAGGGTGACCCCGGTGGTGTGATAGGAATTATTCCCCTAAAAGGAGACAGAGGATTTCCTGGCACACCTGGATTACCTGTAGGTTGTGTATTTGTGTGCATGTTTATGTATATGCATGTAGAAAAAGGACAAAGAGGCGCAAACAATCAGTTTGATCATTTTTGTTCAAGTACTGGCTACACATACGTTTTTCTGTCTTAGGGATCAGCTGGACCCCCTGGACCTTCTGGACCTCCTGGACCTCGTGGTTACCAAGGACCCAAAGTGAGTGCCTGATCAGCTATGAGTCACAGGTTCATTT
The DNA here is from genome assembly GCA_037367365.1 of Apogon talboti. Classification (NCBI taxonomy): domain Eukaryota; kingdom Metazoa; phylum Chordata; class Actinopteri; order Kurtiformes; family Apogonidae; genus Apogon; species Apogon talboti. The sequence goes on along the minus strand of JAPQRQ010000015.1, from coordinate 14,670,996 downwards.
TAGATGACATATTATTTATAGGTGCCAAAACAGGATCAAGTACAACAGTAATACACATGAAATAAAAGTGAATTGGTTTGACTACTTTGTTTTACTGTTTGTCACAGGGTGAACCTGGCCTCCCTGGTCCCCCAGGAGAGAAGGTAAGACAGATCCAGAATAAAACATGTAAATCTAAATGAGTTCACCCAGTTTTCCTAGACACTACTTTCCTCTTCCTCTCAGGGTGACAGACTGGCCTTTGTGAGTGAGAAAGGTGATAAGGTGAGGACTCTGGGTTTTTGCATGATTTCTGCTAACACTACTCATGCAGTGAAATACTGTATAAGTCATGACCTTATATGATAACCTGATCATATCTGTTTTCCTGCAGGGTGACCAAGGACTTCGTGGTCCACCTGGTCCCCCTGGGCCGTATACTGGACTGGAGGGTCCAGTAACCACACATTATGTGCCTGGACCACCGGTACTCATCAGACCTTACCTATGATAATCACCTATATTGAAAATGTGTTTACATGTATATGTGACTTGGATGTGTTTGCTTTTTTCTTCTAAAAGGGGAGCAGAGGACTTACAGGAGAGAAAGGAGATAAAGTGAGCATTTTGATTTCAAAGTCAATCTCTGTGACTTTATTAACTCACACACAGACTGTTTGTTACCTTCAACGTCCTGGTTTCATTTTCAGGGCTTTTGTATTCCATATCAAGACGGTGTCAAAGGTGAAGCAGGCCCACCTGGACCAAGAGTAAGTGGCAAAACTATATGACTATAGGTTAGGAAAGATTAGAATAGAATGGAAAAACAAACTAAGAATTTTAAGCATTTTAAGCAGATTCTTCTAAAGGGATTTAACAAAACATACCAAATGTAATATTTATAGACTGTTTTTGTCTCATTTAGTCAAAGTGAGTTTTTATGTCTGTGATTTCAGGGCAAACCTGGAAAAGATGGAGAAGATGGGCTAAAGGTAACTTTATCATTCTATACTTTCCACCTACTCTTCTGGATAACTGTTGTTTGCTTTTATATGATGAGATACAGTATTTCTTACTACTACTCTCATACAGGGAGAAAAAGGCTTTCCTGGAGGTCCTGGATATGTTGGTTCTAAGGTAACTAATACATCTTATTTTGTGCATTCAGACAAAGATATAAAATAATTCATAGCTTATTTTTAGTCTTAAGTTATTTGTAGGGTTTTGTGATCAATTTGACTAAATTCCTTGTGTTGCTTCAGGGTGAAAAAGGAGAGAGAGGACCACCAGGATATGTAAGTGTTCAGTATCTCTGTTTTCTTTTTAAATGACCTCCTTTTCATTTTTTTATCACCCTCCTTTTAGTTACAAACTGCTGCAGGTCCAAAAAGCCCCAGCAGATGTCACTGTTGTCATTACTTTAAACTGCATCATTGGCTGCATGCTATGATGTTTCACTGAAATTGTAATGTCTTTAACTGTGGTGTATTGCAGAGTCTGAAAGAAATTGTCAAAAATCAATGAAAACCTCTGAATGAGGTTCATATATGTTAGACTCAGTGGGAGCATTTATGCAAAAAATTGAATTCTAATGGCATTTAATGGATTTGTATTAACTGTATAATTTAGATGTATGGGCTTCAACGACCCATATTCTGTCACACTACTGGTATTACACTCTAAAGACGTGGGCAGGGAGGATGCAGCAAAAAGAGGATACAGAGTTGCATCATGGGAAATTTAGGAGCCAAAATGTTTGCAGCTTGACACATACCATGGAATAAAACAGTGTAACTGTGATTTTGATTTTGACAGTAGCCCAGAATCACATACATTTGTTCCTAAGACATATAATTGTGAGATTTCCACAATTTCAAGTTATTAAAGTGTAAGTCATTTTCCTGAATAACAGTCAGCATTATAAGAAGTGATGACAGGGGCATCAACATGACCAAAATATTCCAGGTCATGTCCTGATTCCAGAAAATTCTAAATTCCCAATATCCTTATAATATCATTCCTAATATTCTCATATTTGAATCATGAATATTATAATTCCACTAATACTCCTGTTTACATGCAGTTGTGCACACTTGGATTAAAAATCATGTATTTTCAGAGGGTTTAATTGGTAGCAGCTATGTCACTGTGTAAACTGTGTGAGCGTCCCCCGTTTCATTCCTTCAAATACTGTGCTGAAATGGTCAGATTTTTGATATTTGCACATATCCAAAAATCTGGTGATGTTCTCTTTCATAATGTTGAAAAGTAAGTGTTTCTGTTCTGGACTTTTGTTTGCACACATTATCTTTACTAGAGGGCCATGTGTTGTACCTTTCATTGTTAGTTGATGTCCTTTTGACCAGAACTCACTGAAACTGAATCCCCAGGTAAATAAATGATAAATAAAAAAAATTGGATGTATTTTATAGATTCACTGTAGGTTCAAATAAACCTCCTAAGACCAGGATATTATCAACATATCCCACATGCCTTAGAAAATGTAAAAATTTTCCATTAAAAAATTAAAAGACCTAATTCAGAATATGCAGTGTACATGACATCCATCAAATTCAGAATTGTATATTCTGAATAATAATAACATATTAATATGCAGGTAAATGAAGTCCACATCATACACCTAAAAAAAATGCATACATCTTTAATTTTTGTAATAATATAATTTCAGGGTGATGGTGCTCCTGGTCCCCCTGGTCCTCCTGGTCTCACAGGATTAGTAGGAGAAAAAGGTACAGTGAAGCCATTATATGTAACTAAATCCCACATACAAATGCAGACACACACTCTGACATTTAAAGCACGATGCTGGATGGGCTCCTTTAGTCTCCTTGTTCTCCTTAATAAATAAATAAACTTTATTATTATTACTCTTTTACAGGTTTTCCTGGTCCCCAGGGAGAGGCAGGTCCACCAGGTATAAAACAATCAGATCCTTCGTATGTGACATCTAGTCTGAAGTGTTACTTTTAAGTGCTTTTACTGTGACTTCCTGTGTAAATATTGTTGTGTACTTGTTGTGCACTTCAGGGAGACATATTGAAGGGCCTCGTGGCGAGAGGGGACTAAAGGGAGACATCGGAGAAAAAGGAGACAGGGGTGTTGAAGGAGAGTCTCTTGCTGGACCGCCAGGACAACCTGGACTCACTGGACCACCTGGACCACCAGGACCTCCCAGTATGATTCATCTATGACAAATAAGAAATCATAACAGCTTACATACAATATGCCAGTTGTTTTAAAAACATTATGTGTGTTTTTGTGTTTATTTTATTGTCACACAGTCGACCCCAATGAATGTGACATTCAGAAAGGAGCTCCTGGCCCGCCTGGACCTCCAGGGTTGCAGGGAGAAGTGGGACAGAAGGGTAAGACTCCTTACACTACAGTGACTGCCTGATTGATTAATGTCCACTTTGGAGTATAAGTTATATATTTTTGTACATTTAAACCACATACCGCTACAATGAACGCCAATGATGTTGTCTTCTGAGTAAACATCTAGCTTTTATGTCCAGTCTTAAGCTGCCTTCTCCCTAATATCACATAAAAATACTATCATTTAGGTTTTTATATGCAGAAAAATTGTCAAGGTAACAAACAAATTCAATGATGCATACCTCAAGAAATGAAAACAAGTTCATATACATTTTAAAACACTTTGTAATTGTTTGACCAAGGTAAGAGTTCAGAGATCAGTGATTGGTGGAATATCCCTGGTTTGCAATGACAGCCTTAATCTGTCTTGGTATGCTGTCTTTCACATTGCTTTTGCTTTTTTGCCATGTATATATGTAAGCCATTCAGCTTTGTTTATTGGCTCGTGCCTTCCATATTACTCTGGATCACATTCCAGCATGCTTCAATGAGATTTCAGGTTGTTTACATTTCTTCCCCAGCTCTAAATTGGTCTCAGTGTTTTGAACTGATGTCTCTGCTCTTCCTATCAGGTGACAAAGGAGACACCTGTCTTCTGTGTGAAAGTTCTGGTCCTCCTGGTTTACCGGGCCCCTCTGGTCCTAAAGGAGACCGAGGTGAGGGTGTAGTTATTTTCTGTGGTAACAAAAGCTGTGACCAAAATGCACATAGAAAAATATTACTGTAGCTTTACAACTAAAATTGTAAAACCTAGAACTAAAATGACCCAGTATTTACCCGAGTACTGATGCTGAAGGAAGATTATCGAACCTGTCATTCAGAATTTGTTGTTTTTAATTTCTATTTATTAAAATTTCTCTTGTTGTTTTGATCTCTATTTTACTTACTTATTTTTACATGTGTGCTTATTGATAATTCCTATCCCTGAGTTGTAATTTTCTTTAATTGTGTTATATTATTTGCTTCTCTGATGCTGTAGTCCATCTTCCACCCTGATTTTTAAATGTTTTATTACGTGTGTCTGTAAAGCACTTTGGGTCAACTTCTGTTGTTTTTAAATGTGCTATATAAATAAATTGACTTGACTTGTTATTCAGAATGTTCTTATTAAAATTTTTACCTCAGGACCTCCTGGCCATGTAGGCAGCAAAGGCGAAAAGGGTCAGAGTGGACTTCCTGGAAATCCTGGGAGACCTGTGAGTAGAATAAGGAAGAAGAAGGGAAAAACCTGGGAAAATGATCCAAACATTGCTTTCTGATGTTGCCTTTTATCTGTGCACAGGGTACTCAAGGTACTCCTGGTTTAATGGGAGCCCCTGGAGCTGTTGGTGAACCAGGAGACATTTATGTAGCTCCTGGTCTAAAGGGAGACAAAGGCCAGTCAGGTCTTCCTGGTTCACCAGGGACGCCAGGGTTTGATGGACTTCCAGGAAAAGATGGCCTTCCAGGTGTTCCTGGCCCCAAAGGCGAACCTGTAAGTGTTTGCCATTTGTTTGGTCTTGAAACACACGTCACCTGAAGCAAATGTTTTCATGGTTTTTTTAATGTAATCTCAGGGGTGATCATTCTTAAATTATTATCAAAGTCTCTGATCTTGCCTTTAGGCCAAAGAAGGTATCAAGGGTGAGCGTGGACCAGATGGAGACCCTGGTCTTAGTGGGCCTCCAGGAGAGAGGGGTCCCCCTGGAATTCCAGGATTTGGTCGACCAGGAGAGACTGGAGAAAAGGGGAGTCAGGGAAGACCAGGCATTCCTGGAGCTCCTGGGCCACCTGGTAGGCACAGTTACCCACATATAATGACCTCAAAACAATCAAAGCTATGTCCAGTGATAGACCCTAAAAGTAAAACCATATAAATGTTCATGTATGTTATCTGGTATTTTATCCAATATAACTTATAACACCTACATCTCAGATAAAACATTTATTCAATTAAACAAATGTTTAGTGTTGTAATAAAGCAGAAATTTCAGGTGGCGCATGAGAAATATATACATAACATTTACCTTCCATCCACTAGGTGCAAAAGGTGAGCCAGGTCAGGGTGTAGCCACTCCTGGTCCTCAGGGTGCACCTGGACCACGAGGAGAGCCTGGCTTACCTGGACTTCAAGGTGAGAAACACCAGCTTGCTTTCATTTATACTCCACAGAAAAACATGATTTGAAATGTGCCTCTCTGGTGTGACTTGTTGAAACAATGAACTGGTTGTAAAAACTGAATATCATCACATGATTAAGAAAAAATAAAAATATTAAAATGTGGTCACTGGATAACTGCATATTGTTTAATGCAGGTGATAAAGGTCCAGCAGGAGGTCAAGGGCTCCCAGGTTTTCCAGGTCAGAAAGGAGAGCAGGGACCCCCTGGGATTGGATTCCCAGGTCCAACTGGTCCTAAAGGTGAGTGTCTCTGTGTTGACCCTATTGCCCTTTTCCTTAAAATGTAATAAGTGAAACTTATGCAGGACAAGTGGAGATGGGCGACAAATTAAAGTAAAACCCTCATGGGAGTGATCTCTTCCACCTTGCACCTATATAGAACATGAGGGGTCAGTAAATGGTTTGATACAAATCAAAAATTTCTGAATCATATGCTGTGACCTCCACAGTCACCAGGTCTCAACCCAGATGATGAACACTTATGGGAGATTTTGGACCCGTGTTCTCTTTTATAATTAATCTTTGATCTTTTTTATTACTGTCAAGGAGAACTGAAGCGCCACTGGCAGCACAAGGTGACCAGTGTTTTACTAGATCACTTGATGTTGGTTTGCCTTTAATATGTCACCTGTCTATATGTATAGCCTTATGCCTTATTTGCATGGGACTAGTATAACCGTGAGACCTTGAGAGTTTACTCTTTATGTGAACATCCATGCTATATCATCACATTAGCTGCTGAATTCTAAAACTTTAATTCAACATTATAGGGCAGGTTTCATTCCTCTCAACCATGAAATATTTGGTTAAATAAATGCATGGATGAAAAAAAATGTTGCAAATCATACCAAATTGCAATTCCAAGGGATTAATATTATCACAGGACATATGTGTTTGCTGAGACAAATTACAGACATGGCAGAATTGCACAGGATTAAGATCACAGATGACCTTTGCAGGTATTACAGATCAACAAAGGTCCACATGCAGTACTAGTTCTATGCAAATAGCACTTATGTGAACGCACCAGAATAAATCAGAGTAAACATTTTGGTCCATTTTGTAGGAATCAGTGGAATTCCAGGAGCTCCAGGATTGCCAGGAGAGGCAGGGAAGAAGGGACAGGATGGTTTGACTGGAAATCCTGGTCCACCAGGGCAAAAAGTTTGTAATTTATTTAATCTGTGTAACATTTAATAATTTGACCACATACATATACAGTAGATGAAGATGAATGCTCACCCTCTGAAAGTGACTCAATGAAATTTGTGGTGAGGATGCTCCATACAAATACTCACAACATATATTTTTCACATTTTCAGTACCTCTGAATATACTTTTTACAGTATATCTTCAGAGGAGTCAGGTCATTTCATGTTTCTCCAGAATGACCAAACCAAATGCTAACTCAAGACAAGGCCTCCATTTTTTATGTTCTTGCAGCCACCATGGAGGGAAAGTGGTGTTCAGCTGGTTGTAATCTCCAACTTCACTGCTAACTGCCACTAAACATCAGACATCGAACCTTTAGCAAAGGAAAAAATAAAAGTATTCAGACAATAAGAGGAGGCTAAGAGTTCCACAGCTGTTGATAGAGAACAATCCAGTCATCCAAGCCACATTTACATGAAATGAGCTAGGTTAATCTAAGCCTGGAGCTTAGAATTGCTAAAAAAAAAAAAACACTTCTGCAGTTGTAGCAATAAGTGGTTGTATTTATACATTTTAGGGTGAACCAGGACGTGGTCTGCCAGGTCCAAAAGGTTCACAGGGCTTTCAAGGAGTTACTGGTTTTCCAGGAGAGAAGGGTAACATTGGACTTACTGGTGTTCCTGGACAAGAAGGCAACACTGGACTACCAGGACCTCAGGGAGTCAAAGGTACTGCAGGACATTGATAATAACCTTGTTCTGTAACTGGTTTCATTTAGACTATTTTGAGTTAAATGCTCCTGTGTCCACAACATAAAAACATTCTCTCTGGTCTTCACAATTAGGTGATGTGGGACCCCCTGGACCTCCTGGACATGTAGGCTTACCAGGTAGTCCTGGAAAAGGTTCCCCTGGAGCTCCTGGACCACAAGGACCACCTGGAGATCCAGGTCCATATGGTAAGCACAAAAAATATTATCCAAACATTTAAAGATTGTGATGCAAACTCTGTATTTCCTAAATTTGATCATCAATCATCAGTGTGTGTTTGAGAATTAGTAACAGTATGTTTTTGTGTGCGTGTTGTACAGGCAGGAATGGTGAAAAGGGAGAAAAGGGTTTCCCAGGTCCCCCTGGTCTAGACATGCCAGGACTTCAGGGAGAGAAAGGAACACCTGGATTTCCAGGATTGCCAGGTACTAAAGGACTGCCAGGACCTCCAGGCTTCCCAGGAAGAGATGGGTCAATTGGTAACCAAGGTAAGAAATATCACTATTTCAAACAGAAAATCCTTGACTTTCTTATAAATATATTGTACATTAATGTCATTGTATCTGTATGGTTTTCAGGCCCTAAAGGTGAGATGGGTGTCATGGGGACACCAGGGGTACCAGGGTTTCCTGGACCTCCTGGTGGACGTGGAAGTACTGGTCTGAGAGGTGAGTAAGACTGTTTGTTAAAACCATTTTTAACTTCCTAGCTTTTCTCTAACTAGCCCTACACCCTATATTAAGATGTGTTAACAGTAACCTTTCCTACTCTACATGCTAGGTGATCCTGGTTTTACTGGACCAAGAGGAGACATAGGAGAGCCTGGGCCTAAAGGACAAAGGGGAGAGCCAGGTCTTCAGGGACCTCCTGGAAACATGACTGAAGTGGACATGGAACACATGAAGGGAGAGAAAGGAGACCCCGGAGAGGCTGGTACAACAATAAACCATATTACAACTAATAAAATCAAACGAGAGCTGTGAGAGCAGCTACAGAAACACACACTGCACGTTCTCAAAAGGACAGTGATTGATGTTAAGTGAATATTATTTTAGGTCGATATATTTAATTAAAATTTCCGTTAAGGTAACCCGGGAGTCACTGGACAGAAGGGTTACCGTGGAATGCCAGGAGACCCTGGACTGCCAGGAAAAGACGGAGAGCCCGGTTTACCTGGACAACCAGGTGATAATGCACACAGAAATGTGTTAAACATTTAATATGTAGATAGAAGGCAGTTGTTTTATTTTAATTTAATACTTAAACTCAATCAGTTGTCTTGTTAAATGAATAGAAAATAAATGTTGTTGACGTCACTGATGCTCTCAGGTGAGAAAGGAGACCCAGGAGTTCCTGGACAGCCTGGCCATATGGGACCACCTGGACAAAAGGGCGGTGTTGGAGAGATGGGATTACCAGGTAAAGTCCCCAAAATAAAACCCCTAACCCGGCGGCAGGAAAAATGTTTCATGGAAATGTCCTCCAGCAACCAAAAGATCCACCAATTTATTCATTAATTACTTGTTTTGTGTGTTTACGTGTGTCTCTCTGCAGGTCCATCTGGTCCAGAGGGGTCTAAAGGCGATGTGGGTACACCAGGACATCCGGGATTTAGAGGCACAGATGGACAGAAAGGAGATAAGGGAGCCCCTGGTGAGCCAGGTATTGGGGTCCCAGGATTTCCAGGACAAAAGGTAATTCACTTACTGTATCCTACTTCACCTGTGACTCATATGAATGTTACAGTAACAGACATCTCAATGCCACTCAAACTATGTGATTCCGATGTGATTCACTGACTCTTCCCTGTATGTATCATCTTAGACCTTCCACTCATTTCTTCATTATAATCACAAATAGATAGAGAATGCACATTACATTAGATAATACTGTAGGTAGTTGTAATGAACAAAATATGAGGTTTTTAAAATTTGATTTTAACACAATTGTAAGTTCTGAGATAAAAGAGGTTGAATTGCAACAACAGGATGGGAAGAGCATGGATGAGACACCGAGTCATCTCCAGACCAGTGATCATCCCCTCATAAATGTAATTTTATCGTATCATGTCAATAAAAAAACACATAGGATAAAGTAAAGGGAGCATTCTTTTTTCAGTGAGTGTATTTGTGACCAAAATTAGAAATACTTGACACATTATATGCTTCTTCTTTTCATATATTATAAATACATGTCTCCCTGTACTGAACATTGTGATTTTCTCTTTTCTTGTAGGGTCAGATAGGCCAACCAGGATTCCCAGGATCACCTGGAGAAAAGGGTCAGAAAGGGCAAATAGGTATGCCTGGCCAGCCAGGTGTGCAAGGACCCAAGGGAGAAAAAGGAGACATTGGCTATCCAGGTCCAGTATTCTCCTGTCACATTCACACTGTCTTCCAAAAAGCACCATAATTTGCTATATTTCTCATTGTTTCCATTATATTCTTACTCTGGTGTGTGTATACATGTTTGTTATACAGGTCAGTCAGGTAGGCCAGGTGAGAAGGGTATCTCAGGACTGCCTGGATCTGTAGGTGAACCCGGTCGTGATGGTCGACCTGGTAAGCAACAATTTTATTTGATCAGCTGTTCAGCTAACACACCTCTGCATTTGTGATATAGTGTAATCTTGATGAGAGCCAAACAAACCTACAGACATTGGTGAAAACATAAGCCTCCATTAAAGAGATAAATAATATACACAGTCCTGAAGTCAATGACAAACGCTGCCTTTAACAAATACTGTCTGAACCTTTTCTCTCCAGGTGAAGGTGGCCTGCAGGGTCCGCCAGGTTCTCCTGGAGACAAAGGAGAAGCTGGAGTGGACGGGATCCCTGGATCCTCGGGTGAAAGAGGAGATCCAGGTTAGTAACAAAGAAAACGACTGACCTACCTTTAATGGTACAGTGAGGATTGATTAAGTTTTAACTTACTATTCATCTTATTAATAATAAATAGTAAACAGCAGAAGCACAACAAGTAAGGAAAGACACAGAAACACAGTATATTTGAGCAATTTTTTGATGCCCTTGAACAAGCTGGGGTAGTCGTCTCAAACCTCTCTGCTATATACTTGAGTGATGCACCTCTCTCTATACAACATCTACCAACCAGTTGTAAACATATGCATGAGGTATGAGGAGCACCAAGCTGGTGCTGACATAAATCATTGTAACATGAGTTTCTGACTGAAATACTAGTAGTGAATTTTATTGCTGATAGTGAATATGGTCAACATTACTGCATTCTCAATTTCTTTAATTTCTGTTTCACAAGATGTGGTTAAAATAACAGAATTGAGAGGATAAAGTGGCTAATTCACAATAAATTAATGATGAATCACCCTCATGTTTGAATCATACATCATTAACAACCTTTCACGTGGTTCATGATGATATATATTGTAAGCATCGTAGAGATTCCCAAAATTTTGTTTCCCAAAAGCATTGGGAGCTCATTAACAGAAGCCAAACTGCCCTGGTTCCCCTGTAGTTTACCCTGTGTTGGTTCTGTTACCATCCCTGCTGTGTTAATCCTTTGCAAACCCTTAAACGTATTATATAATTAAATACACGCCCGTCTCTGCAGGTTCGCCTGGTCAGGGTTTCCCTGGACCACCTGGTGTGATTGGCAGCAAAGGTAAGAGCTCCTCCAGCGTTGATTCCCACATAACCAGTAGTGTATAACTGGAACTAACCAGTGTCTCATGATGGGACCTCTTACACACTTAAGGTGACAAAGGAAGTCCTGGATTCCCCGGCACTCCAGGAGCTCCAGGTATGCCTGGTATCAAAGGTGACAAGGGATTTGCAGGCCCAGTCGGTCCCCATGGTCAACCAGGAGAACGGGGGTATCCAGGAGTCTCTCTGGAGGGCCCTAAAGGAGAGCGGGGAGACCCTGGCAAAGCTGGAGAACCAGGTGTGACATAGACAAAGACATGAATGAAGAAGTGTTGAAAAAATATAACACAGATATCACTATGGTCACAAGTGGAAAAAAAAAAGAAAAATGTCTCACCTTCCTGTCTTGTATAAACAGGATCACCAGGAGTACCAGGACTTGCTGGTGTTCCAGGAAGAGATGGACAAAAAGGAGATAAAGGAGACCAGGGTCGTCCAGGTTTTCAGGGAGAGGCAGGACAAAAGGGTGACCCTGGAGTATCTGGCCTTCGTGTATGTCATAAGACTGTTTCCATGAGTTTTGGGTTTTCATAGTAGTAACTGTACATGAAATACATTAACTATGCGATTTGTGATTCATGCTATTCTTTCCACCATTGCTTTACAGGGTCAACCTGGACTCCCAGGTATCGATGGACAGAAAGGAGAGACTGGATTACAGGGAGTCCCTGGTTTCAGAGGTAACTATCACAGATCTGCGCAAAGGAAGCAATATGTCTTCCATGAGTATACCGTGGCTTAGGTAAATAAAATACATATAAGCTATGATTTCTCAAATATTTGACACATATATGAATTCGTCTTTGAGGTGAAAAGGGTGGTGTTGGAGACATTGGATACAAAGGAGAAGTTGGAGACAGAGGATTCCAAGGAGACAAGGGTAATAAAAGAAGGAAGACCTTTAAGTCTACTCTACTTTTATTACTTGACTTCAATAAAATCAGCCTGAAATACATATATACTTTTTATTCCAGGTAGTCAAGGCCCCCCTGGTGCCCCTGGACCCTACACCTTGATCAAAGGAGAAAATGGTGCACCTGGACAACAAGGCTTTCCTGGACCACAAGGTCCATATGGGTTCCCTGGAGCTAAAGGACTGCAGGGTAAAGTACCATCTGTATGAGCCCTGATATCTGCTGCTTGAGTTTGGCCAGGACTGCTATTAAAGTATTTACATTTTCATTCATCTTTATAATAATAAAGATTCATCCATTTCGTTTGCTATTTGTTATTTATTAGTTATTTTTAAGTTAGTTTTCCAAGTGTATATGTAGATTTCTGTTTATTTTGAAGAATTGATTATTTTAGGTTAATCTTTTATTTAGTTTTAGCATTAGTGTCAGTTTTTTTGAGTATTATGAAGATAATAGGACTTATTGAAACTTAAAACTGTAGAATGAAAGTATGTAAGACATCCAGTGTGATTTACAAACCGTTCTGTATTTATGCTATAGTGTGTAGTGTAAATAGAAAATGGGCACCACGAGCTATTATCACTGAAGGGAAATAACATGGTGCAAATTTTACCTATATTCTCTTGTGCTTTTGCTTATGTTTTCTTTGTGTTTATTCCACAATATAGTCTTAGTATCAGTCTTAGCCTATAATTCCCTTGTGCTTTATTCACTGTCTCCCTAATCTCCCTAATAATAGAATCCATGCAGTGATATATAAACTTGTCTTTAAGGCACATACTATTAACTATGTGACACAATTACAAACAGCAAAGGTACATATAGCACAAATTAAGATCCAAATGGTCTGTATTGAGAGCTGTATTTTTAATATATAACAAACCATTGGTTTGAAGCACTACTTTTTAATCTGATAAATATGTTCAAGCAAAACAGAAAAACACTGAAGGGAAATAACATGCTGCAAAATTGACGAATATTCTTTAGTGCTTCTGTTTGTGTTTTTGTTTTGTGTGTATTTCTTTTTAATTTGTGATAATTCCAAAATATATATTTCACTGCTAGTTTTAGTATTAGTCTTAGCTTATAATACCCCTGTGCTTTATTCAATGTCTCCCTCTTTTCCTGTCTTCTGCTCCTTATGTAGTGTTATTAAGTAATAAAAGCACTAATTTTCTGTTACATAAACCAAAACTTCTAAACTTCTATTGCTCTCATTCATTAATACTCCTCTTTTTTTCTAATTATTCCATCATTTTGTTGCTTTCTGTCAGGTGTGACTGGTCTGCCTGGGCCAAAAGGTGAAGATGGCCTCCCTGGATACAACGGGCAGTCTGGAGCTAAAGGAGAGCCTGGCCTTCCTGGACCACAAGGTTAGAGGTTCACAGGGATGAAAGCTGTGGTTCAGGCCCTTGTATTGTTATTCTTTCATTTTATACATAACACATTACTCCCTATCTTTAGGACCTAGAGGACACCCTGGACCACCAGGCCCTGATGGTGTTCCAGGTCAGGTGGGTCCACCAGGCCCCTCTTCAATGGATCATGGTTTCCTGGTCACTCGACACAGTCAATCAGTGGAGCTTCCATATTGTCCTGAGGGGACGTCACCCATATATGACGGCTATTCTTTGCTCTACGTACAAGGCAATGAACGCTCTCACGGACAAGACTTAGGTAAGAACTATGACAAAGTGAAACAAAAAAAGAGTGAGTGAAGGAAGTGAGAAAGAAGAAAATCATGTGGTGTGTTTTTATTTTTTTGTCTTAGGTACGGCGGGTAGCTGTCTACGAAAGTTCAGCCCTATGCCCTTCCTGTTCTGTAACATCAACAACGTGTGCAACTTTGCCTCTCGTAATGACTACTCCTACTGGCTCACCTCCCCTGAGCCCATGCCCATGAGCATGGCACCAATCACTGGTGAAAGCATCAAACCTTTCATCAGCAGGTATGTGAGCCGTACCCTTACTGCTGTGTTTCATGTGTTTGCAGTGCTTTGACACTCATGCATTGGTTTCTGCTTGTGTGCAGATGTGTTGTGTGTGAAGCTCCAGCCATGGTGATAGCAGTTCACAGTCAGACAATCATGATCCCACCGTGCCCTCATGGCTGGGACTCACTGTGGATTGGTTACTCCTTTGTAATGGTACGTCGACTGTACTCAGTCCTTGTTACTGTACAGATGTACCGACCGAGCCCTTCATAGTGTCATTAAAAGTGTTGTGGCTGAAACTGCTTGCTCTCTGATCCTGTCATTGTGTGTTTGTGTGTAGCACACCAGCGCTGGTGCAGAGGGCTCAGGCCAGGCTCTTGCCTCTCCTGGCTCATGTCTGGAGGAGTTCCGCAGCGCTCCGTTCATTGAGTGTCACGGCCGTGGAACCTGCAATTACTACGCTAACTCCTACAGCTTCTGGCTTGCAACCATTGAAGACCACGAGATGTTTACGTAAGTTAAACTTGTAATCAAAAATCTCTTTTTCTCTCGGCTGGACTGGTTTATGAAAACTCTTGACCGTCATCATTACCAGCCGTCTTCCTTTACAAATATATTAACACCTTTACATTGGCTCCACATATTCTTATACATTTATCACACATTTTTTTCATGACAGTTAACACAGATGTTTCCAAAAGACTCAAACATGTATTAATTGTGTTAAACAAAAGAAAAACATCTGTTCATGTCAATAGAAATGACTCACCACTATGTGAAACTCCTTTTCACAGCTATTTAATCAACAATCAGTCCTTATTCATCCATAAAAGATGCCACTAAAACATACCCGAGAATCTGCCTGTACGATTACACCAGACAGGTGTTACGTAGGTCAGCTGTGGTGAAACTACAATGTTCTGAAGATGAACTACAAAAAAATGCATTTTGGACACTTCCCCAGAGCTGTATTTTAATTAAATAACAAAATGCTGGTTTGAAGCTCTAAAATTTTAATCTGATAAATATATTCAAGCAAAACAGAAAAACACTGAAGGAAAATAACATGATGCAGATGTTACTTATATTTTTTAGTGCTTTTGTTTGTCTTTTTGTTTTGTTTGTATATTTCATTTGTGTTTATTCCAGAAAATATTTTTCACTGCTAGTTTTAGTATTAGTCTTAGTCTTATCCTATAATAACCTTGTGCTTTACTCACTGTCTCCCTCTTTTCCTTTTTCCACACCTACATGATGCCTCTAATAATAAAGCCTCTAATTTTCATATCTCCCTCCAGGAAACCGGTCCCAACAACGCTAAAGGCCGGAAATCTCCGTACACACATAAGCCGCTGTCAAGTGTGCATGAAGAGGACATAAACCTCAACATCCGAGTCCTCGTTCTGAAGCTGCAAAGCAACACCGTGTCCGCTGAAATCCTCGACTTGGCTTTACTTCCTGTTTCCAAAGGATGGTGCTATTTCCCTGCATGCGTGAGAGGAGAGGGACAGAAACATGGGTTGCAGAACAGCCGGAGATTGAACTTTACAAACCAGAACATAGAGACCAAGTGGCCTTTTGCAGAACACATAACTAACACGATCACAACGTGTCTCTAAAGAATGACGCCCAGTTTACCACTGCACTGAATACACACCCCCTAAACCGGTAAACTGGTGTTCATTTTCAAAGGGTTGTTAGTGTAAGTCAGGTGCTATTGAATCTTACCTATTTGCCTTATGCCATGAGTTATTTGCCTTCCTTACCAGTGCCACGACATTCAGAGATATAGCTACTTATTATTATAGATTTTCACACTTTTTTAACTTGTTTATGGATGGGACTTACCACTGGTTACAGATGCTTGTCATTTGCTAAATCACCACATGTTGATGCCACAGTTATATAAAAATCACTCTGTTGTAAATATAATGCATTCCTTTCCAACATAGTTCAACATACTCTCCTCAGGTTATTATTGAATTACTTTGTGTGTTATTAAGTCCTCTTTATTTATAAGATTTCTGAGAATATTTTAGACTTGAGTGTATCTGGGATTTCATAGATCCAACTACAGTGTTTCAACTTCTGACAGCCAGACCCTTATTAACATAGAAAGCAGCACTGAGATGTTATTGGCAGGTGTGTGTGTCCTAGTGTTTATATAGGTTTGTATTCAAAGGTATGTGTGAATGTATGTAGTATATGGATGCATTTGAGTTGTTTGTAATGCCTGCACCTATGTTGTCGCCCATGTTGAAATAATCCAAAATGCACAAAAGCAAATAGTTAAAAATCACCATTTCTTTACTTTTGCTCTGTCCAAACGTTGTGTGAAACAGCTGTGTTTTACTCACATTATGTGAACCAAATGTTTCTGATGGTTGATCCCAAAGAAATGCACATGTATATACCTACACATAACATGTACTTGCTATCTTGCTCATGTACTAGATTGTTTAAATTTGTGATTTTTTTTTTTTAATCCCAGTTCATTTACTGACTAGTTTTTCCTTGATTATGAGTGAAGGGTCCAACACACAGATGAGTATTTATGGGTGTCGCTGCAGGCTGAGATGCTGTAGTCAGTATTTGGAGTCAGCTTTAGTCACCTGGTTGTGGGAGGAATGCTTCACTCACCTCAAATGTACAGTCTGTGTCCCATTCAGAGTTATTGAAGGATGTAACTGAAGCTTTGTTAGCTAGTTGTGGATGGTTTTGACAAAAGGTGCATTAAGTCCATTAAGTATTAGCAGCATCTGATGTGAATCAAAGCGAGTACAATGGGAATCATCTAGAGATTTCAGTCTAACCAATTAACAGACATGTCATAATTCTTCATTCATTGACATTTTATATTTTCCAAATCCCATACTTTGTAATTTCTGCAATAAAATGATTTGTAGAATATTCTTAGCTTTTCATTGTAGGTGTTTGGGTTCTTTACTTTTTCCCTACAGTAAAGTTACAGAGACTGTGCACAGTAATAGACATTTCTGTTAATTAGTTGAGCTAGTTGGCTGGTTTTCCAAATAGGAACAGGAAATTTATGTATAACAGGGTCCACTTCATAAGAACACAAACACGGACAACAAAACATTAAAACAAAGACAATATAATAAAACAATGTACATGTAAGGTTATCCACATACAGTATGGTTGTACACTTGAGTCTTTGATAAGTGTTGTCTGTCTGTAAGATGGATTATATCCTCCTAAGACCCAGGGAAGTAAAAATTTTGGCTTTTTTGCATTAAATATTGCCTTAATTGGAAATGGCAACAGTTATTTTTTTCAGATACTTTTTTTATGGAAGGTCATTTACAGTGGACTCTTCTTTGTGTGTTTGTTTTTGTGAAACTCTTGTCCCCTACAGTGGACAAAAATGCATTGCTGGGTCTCAGGACGATTACACATATTTTCTTAATACTTAACGGAAGGTCAGACGTGGGCCAAGGATAACTCTCTTAAATTTTGGATCAATCCCCAAAAAGAAGAGGTCAAGGCTGGAATAATTTTAATACTGAAGAGCCCAAAATGCAAAAAATAATAACAGTTAAATAAAAAATAAAATAAGTTAAGCACCAAGTGACACCAACTGACATTTATCAATATAGTAACAGTCATTTACACCAATGGACTAGAAGGGGAAAAAAGGTTATAATTTGTGATTTGATAATATTGTGTAAAAAAGACTACAGAGGTCTGAGTTCTGGACACCAGAGCCATTGTAAGTGAGTGGGACAAGACCCACCCACTTTTTAGGCCCAATAATATCAGACCCACCCACTTTTAA
>JAPQRQ010000015.1:14632371-14646583 GCA_037367365.1 Apogon talboti | reverse complement strand
ATAATGATAATAATAAGAATAATAATCATAATAATAATAAACCTGTTCAATTACAATAGGGCCTTCGCGGCCATTGCATGGCCACTGCTTGGGCCCTAACTAAACTCAACCAAGCTTGATATAGAATGAAATGATAAAACTATATAGGGTCACACAATGATAAGCATCACTTCTCAGTGTTTGCCTGCAGAAACCTTCCTCTTTGCTAGCATTTTCTATTTCTAGGGGCATTTCTGAAAGTTGACCTTTGGGCGTGAGTTTCTTTCTCTGGCCAGTCAGTAACAGCACTGCACAGTGTGTGTAGGCAGATCATTGTAAAATTGAAGTAACTCTGATTCATGTTGCTCTTCTCACTTGCTGCACTACTCTGCAGTTCTGTCTGAGACACAAAACTCTTGCGTTAAGCAGATGAAGAGGAACTGTATGCTTCATTAATGATTCCCATGGAACTATGCAGTGATGTGGGTGGGTATATGTGTATTTTAGAGCATTTAACTGCTCCCCCCCCCCCATTTCACAGCATTTTTCTTGCCATCTCCAGTAGGTCTGTACTCTCTGCTTGTACTCAAATGATAGCGGGGTCATTGTCCTCCCCATATCTGTTGGATACTATATTAATGTACATTTTTGTATGTGATAAAATGCATGTGTTTCCAATTTATTATTATTTTTTATTGAAGGTTCTATTTTTATATAGTCATTAAATTACCCAACTGTATCATCATTATAAGCCCCGTGAATAAACATGACATAACTCCATCTGTATATCTTGGATCTCATGTGAGCTCTAATCACGACCTCAGCATGATCGGAAATCTGATGTGTTTGGAAGGAGCCAAACATGGTGCTTCCTCCTCCGTCTCCGCCTCCTCTTCCTCTACACCGTGTCCGCTCAAAAATATGGAAATAACGTGGCAGTGTATGAATGAGAGGAGAACAGTACGCCTCCACAGCAAAGCAGAGGAGTAAAAAGGAAGAGTGGACGTCACGGTAACAGAGAGTACGTGGGCACGAGAGGAAGAGTGGGAGTGAATTTGTGGGAGGCATTCCAGGTTAAATCTCACTCTGTTTTTTCTCTTTATTTATCTCATTTCATCTCTCTCGACGGTTTAAATGATTTTTTACACTGCCCTCACCAGCTTTACTGTTTTAACTGGTTTGGATCTATAGCTGCACTATTATTATATGTTCAAGGGCA
This sequence comes from Apogon talboti, assembly GCA_037367365.1. NCBI lineage: Eukaryota > Metazoa > Chordata > Actinopteri > Kurtiformes > Apogonidae > Apogon > Apogon talboti. Next base: position 14,645,385 of record JAPQRQ010000015.1, on the reverse strand, counting down.
TTCAGTAAAAGGACACTAAGCTACAGTTCCTCTAAAAGACAGAAGCACAAAGGCTCCATAGACAAAAGAAACAGGGCCTTGAAAAATTAAAGATAAAAATAAAAATAGCATGGTTGCACTTGATACAGAACCTCAGCTCTGAATATGAGCTGCAGAGATAGTGTTTAGCATTTATGATGAATAAAACGCAACCAAGTCACTGCAAATATGTTTCTATAAAACCACACATAGATGCAGTATAATATTAGATTATTTATCACCTGATGATCTAACAGTTTTATGTCTTTCCTCAATATGTGGAAGGCAGTTTAATGTGAACACACAGAATCCAGGTCCAGAGAGTGCAGTTTACATCTCAAATCATCTTAAAAAAAAAATAAATAAAAGCATGTTAACAATAAAAATACATATTCAGTCATTCATTCATTTTCCAAACTGTTCAGTCCTCGGTAGCATTGTGGGGGTGTTGGAGCGTATCCCAGCTACCATTGGCTGAAGGCAGGGTACACCCCGGATGTGTCGCCTGTTCATCACAGCTGAACTGGCAATTCTAACATGTAGAGATGAACACGGGCGGAAACAAACAATCATTCACTCACACATTCACACCTACGGGAAACTTGGATCGACCAATTCATCTGCATGTCTTTGGGTGATGGGAAGCCAGAGTACCCGATGAAAACCCACTCCATACAGAAGTTAACCACTGCACCGCCGTGCCGCCCTTAAAATACATATAAAAAAGAAACTATATTTACAAACACATTCTGTATTAAAGGAATGTGATATATGTACTGGTGATATTATATAGACTGGGATGTTGTAAACTAGAATTCACCTTATATTTAAGGGAAGTGGGCTAATATGAGTGATAACAGTGTTAAATGAAACATGTTGTACAGGTACATTATGCTCATTATCAAGTTTTCTCCATTAAAAAAAACTAAACAAACAAAAAAACTAAACTAAAAACACTTTAAAACAGGTGGTCAAAATAACATTGTGCCTTTTAGTCTTCATTTGCTGCCAGTATTTTACATAACAGCTCAATTAGCTTAGCTCTGTTTTTGAACAACAGCCACAGTAAAACCACAAATCGCCTGTTTTATAGTTTTTATTGCCAGTAGTTGTAACAAAGATCCATTGGAAAACATCCATAGAAAATCGCAAATTAGTAAATATAATAAGATCATATAACATAGTAACTTTATACCTTCAGATTCATGATTAAATTCACCTGCAGACAGGAAAGGCAGCATCAAACTCCATTCTTTTCATTTAGAGCTGTGTCCAGTGGTGAAAACAACAACAGTGCTTCTAGATTTGACCACTTTGTCACTTTCTGATTGGTTCTCATCTTTAATTCAGTCTTGGCATTCATTTTCAGTGTCACGGACAGAGTGACTCACTAGTCCCTCAAATGGTCACATACATTCACAGTGACACATGGGCCTGTGGCTGCGAATAAATTCACTTCAGATCTCTGTAGTACAATACAGACATCTTTAGCATAATATCAGAACTCTTTATTGTACTTTTAGATCAATTTTGAATATTTTATGGTAGGAATATTTCATATAGTTCCTTTATCCATGCCCTGGTAAATCAAACTTAGTGCTGTCAGTGCTTAACATAACCATAAAAAGTTTGGTAAGTACAATAATGTGATAATAAAACTTGTAAAACAAAATAATTTTGTCTGTGAACAGTTGACACTAGTATTCATTCCAAAAGTGCCACAAGGTGTTAAACAATATAACACAAAATGAGATATACACTTATCTAGACGTGTTGATATGAAATACAGTTTTCATTCAGAAATATTGATATCATGGGTTTATATAGTTTGTAGAGACATAGAATGGTAACATTTTGTTCCAGCAAATGGTTTGGTAAAATGACTGGCGCTCGGCACAGGAGGGTCTGGCTGGCCCTTCTGGATGGTTTGTACCATCAGATGGTTGGCATTCAGGCACTGTCCATGTCTTGTACTGGAAACTGAGAATGAGATGAGAGTGTTGAAGTCATGCAAATCAGGGAACTGTAGAAAACCATGATGAATTGGATTTGTTTATATGTAAGATCTGTGTTTGACATTTTGAAGTATGGTGTTTACTTTACTGCTTTTTCTATCCATGTATTTTAGTGAATCGTTAATTACTTGTAGAGTTTTATCATCCCGGGTGGTTTGGATGGGTAACGCCATCTGCCATCCTAAAGCTTGTAATCATAAGTGCACACCATGTCTTAATATGGGTGTATCTACCCTTTTATAGTGTGTGTAAATGTGTATATATCCCTTTTTTTCATGGATGGTAGTTACAATAGCAGTGCATGTAACTACTTTCTTTCAACTGTAGAAAATCATCTGCATAAATAAATGAGACAAAAAAAAGGTTAAAAGTTCATAAAATGCACAAGCTGAGATTGGATGCTCCCTCTTCGCTGCAGCCTGGCTTCAGCATCCGACCTGCTGTAATTACATGTGCAACAGTTTATTAATACATAGAGAAAGCATCAGAGGGATCATTTTGTGGCAGTCTGATGTTTCATTTAGCTGCATGGAGCGCCTGGTCTTTGACACCTGCCTTTTAAGAGAGAAAAGGAGAGAGAACACTGGTGCAATCTGGATTTTCTCCTTAGTTATAGATGCAGTTCACGATAGCAATGTAAACCTCAAAGGAAAAAGGTACATTAGCATCCAGTATTCACACTGATGGAGAATAGGGATTAGGTACTGTTCTTTCTGAGTGCTAGAGGAGGTCTGTGGGTGTTGTGTGAACATTAGCAGCTAAGGGTGTGAAGACTCAGTTAAAATTATGTTTTCAGTGAAACACAACTTTTTTCTTTTAACATTTGTTTGTGAACAGTTTAGGTGCCTTTATTTGATAGATGATAGTAGATGTGCAACAGTCATCAGCCAGACAAGAAATCGAACCAAAAACCCTCAACCATTCGACTTGGCCACGAAGAAAACCAATTTAGGTGTGTCATAAGAAGAATAGGCAGTGTCAGATAAAATTAAATGCAAACACAGGTGCAGAAAAGACTAATCTTGTCTGAGTGATTAGAATTTCACTCATGACGAACCAAAGTCATTGCAACACTTTTTTCAGATGTTAGCTTCCCATCACCTCTTAATGTAAATTACCAGTGTGTGATTTTCTAAACTATAGTATATGTTGAGAAATAATGCACAATTGATTATGCATGACACTGCCATCTGTCTTATTGTCACTTTCTCATGTAAAGGTTGGGGGAGCGGCCTTGGCTCACTGCACAGTACGCATGGACGCTGTATAAAAGACTACACCGTAACTTACATTCTAATTTATACAGCAGACAAATCTATATCAGCATATCATACTTAGTAAATAACCTTTTACTGTGTTTCATGCTAAATTACCCCAGTTAATATTTCAAGCTGAATGTGGGAATGTCTCACTGACTTGGCTGCTTCATTTACATGCTGAGTGAAGTCATCACTTACCTCAAGCACCATTAACAAATGTGCTCATAGTAAAAGAAGACCAATTACACCAGATGAAAGGGCTCCGGGTGTCGAGCCTATCCAGCTACCTCCACTAATGCGGAAAACCCTCGCAACTGAATGGATGGTGAAATTATCATCTAATAAAAATAGGTTAAAAAAATCTTCAGTATTTTGCAGCTCAGTTAATATGTCTTTGGTTCAGTGTATTCAGTGTTTGGGATGGATACGTGGAGGGGAATGGTATTTCACTGTACATGGCTTTGTAATTTTTTCTGTTTATACTCAAAGTGAATAACATCCATCCATCCATCCATCATCCATCCACTATTCACTCTCACAGTCACACCTACGACTGACCAGTTAAACTATTAAGGTGCATGTCTTTGGGCAGCAATTTAATTTATTCTTTTTATTTAACCAGGTAAGTTAATTGAGAACTGATTCTCATTAAATCAGTCATATCATAATGGTTTTTTTACTGCATTAATTTGGCAGTATTATTGCATGTAAGTGAATGCATTATTACCAAAAGTACTATGTGGTAAGTCAGAATGTACATTAACACGTTCTCTAGCCTTATAAAAAATGAAGAGACCATTTTTCCATGACTTTTGGTTCCCAGAGCATCAAAGTAAAGCAAACACTACAAAATAATGAAGCTCATTTACAGCTCAGTAATGAAGCATTTTGTTTTCACTTATTCTCTGAAATGCATTTTGTGACCTTTTCCCATAGCATGAAAAAAGGTGAGAACAGACAGAACATTGAAAATATGTTTTCAGTAGTGTGCATAACCTACTAGGGTACACGGAAACTAATACACTTTGCTTGAAATCTGGGGTTTTTGGGAAAGTAGTCATATTTTAATTTCACAGTAAATAATACCAAAAATAATAATCCTTCTAAACAATCTATTGATTACCTCTGCCAGGGTGGGGATCACTTGTGTCTGTCTGTCTGTCTGTCTATGAGCAGGATTATGGAAAAACTACTGCATAGATTTTTATGAAACTCAAGGGTGTTGCTTGGACAAGGACGGACCTGGCTGGAATTACCTTTCACTTTCTTAGACACAGGAGACTCCCAGGCTAACTGAACTGAATGGTAACAAGCAAATGAAAGAAAACAACAAATAAATAAGCCAGTAAATAAGCAAATAAATAGGAATACAACAAAACATAGGTCATAAACTGTGGTTATGACAGTGTAATAAATAGCACTGAACTAGTGAGTGAAGCTATGCATATGACAGGTCATCAGTTGTACCTTGTTGTATCCCTGGTTATCTGATGACATTGTCTGGGATGTTTGCTTTTTTGGTAAGACTGTTGATTTTCTCAGCAGCTGCTGAATTATTGAACAAAGCTATCATCGCACCAGCACACCACGTATTTACAGTACTATTAGGGTTGTTATGGTGTTAATGGGCCTTTCCATTAGCCTTTGTGAAGGCCAGAGTAACACCTGCATCAACAAAAACACACGCACATGTACACACACGCTCGCAGACACAAATACTGCTACACGGTTGTTGTGGGGGGACCCTCATGGGAGTTAGTTGTTTTTCAACAGTGGTCTGAGCGCGTCAGAAAATGTGCTTACACTATGGCGACACATGCTGGCTCAACAGTATTACAGAGTGTGGCTGTCCTTCAATGTCTCAGGAGACTTCAGATTAAAAACACAATCACATACATGAGCCTTTACGGTGACAGCGTGTGTGAAGGATGTAAGAGAGCTCTAAAGACCTGGCCTTTCCTGTTACCTCCTGTTTGTGTATGCATGTGTGTCTCTGACCTCTTACATTTGTGTACCATGGGTCTTTTCCATCATCATGAGCAATAAGTGGAAAGCTATAAAAAGGCAGGGAGCTGCGTTCCCCCTCTGGAGAGATAAGCAGCTCCTTTGGCCTTTCACTGAAAACTGGAAACTTCCATGTTTACAGTCTCCACCAGTGACTGCTCTGCTCCTCTATTAGCTTACAAACAGTTACGTAAAGCTTCATAGTGGCAACAACATGGTTTGCCGGTATTTGATTCACTGGCTGACCCAGTCACCCTTATCATTTTACTCACACAAACACACAGGCAAACACACCGGCTCCCACAGAGGACAAATCTGTCTGGGCCACCTGCATCCAAGGTTGGATTGGTTATTTTCTATACACAAAAACCCATGCATTTAAATGTTACACTGCAAACAGTCAGGTATTCTTTTAAACACAGACCTTAAATCATTGTGGTGGGGATTCCGGATGACCCTTAATTTGTTTTCAGGTTCCCTCAAGATCATAAACACTAGGATTCTTTGAGGTGAAATATTCACTTTAGTAAAATTTGGTTTAAATTGAAGCTCGGTTCTTCCTATGAATTAGACGAAGGTTGCGTTCGAGAGAGATAGGATTTTTCCTTGATCATATTATTTTAGGTACTGCATGTACTAGTTCTTTTAATCTAATTTTTTTGTGTCAGAGATTCTGTTTTTATTGGTGTTTTTCTGTCTGTCTAACATCCTCAGTTTAGACCAAATTGTCCAGTTTGTGTTCATTAAAAAAAAGCCAAAACACTAAGATCATTTGTACGTTAACTCATCTTCATCTTATAATATTTGCAACCCAAAAAGAAATGCCCTTGTTGGAGTCAGTCTGTGTTTTGTCTGTTCTGGGCCTTTTAGTTAATGGCATTATAACTCCTCTCTCAGATATAGTGAGTGATGGTAATACACCTTAGATGCCACCCAGTACAAAAATAGAAAAACGGGAGAAGAGGAAGTCCGTTCAGAGCTACTGTAGAAACATTACAGAGCAGACTGTGAAAGACGACCTGCTTTTGTAGATATAAACGGCTCAATCTGAGGAAAGAGAATGTAATAGGCCTGTAATAAATATTATATTCCATTCCGTTCAGATCCTGTAACTTCCTGTAAATCTTACACACTGGACATTTAATGCACTAGAGATAAAAGAGGGCGGCCATTAACTAGCTTTGGGTATGCAAAACACACCGAAATGCAGTGGAATTATCTTAAAAATCCTGTGACTTAATGTTTTAGTGTTCTTACTGCTGAATATTTATGCCCTTTAGTCTAATCTCTTCCTTTATTCTGCTCTTTGTCAGTGTTTTCCCTGATCCGCCATACCCACTGTGAACAAACTGAGAGGTCAGGCTGATCATTATGATAATCGCCTAATTTTCTGTGTTTTAGCTGGAGGTGCAGAAAAGACATATGAGCCTTTAATCTTAATTAGAAGATCGTTTTACCTTATGAACCAAGCTACAGCTCCATTTTTGCTGGCGCGCGAGGCCGATGATTAGCCGTGAGCCTTTCCTGACTGAAAGTTTCCAAATGATCTGAATTGATGCTGACAGACCCATGCTGTGTCTAGTCTGTATTTATTAAAGGTTGACAGAGTGTAACCAAAGAAAAAGCATTGGCGCTGATGAAGACAAGTGACACGGTGGAAGGCAGTGGTAAATCCTGCTATTTCAGCACCGTCACACATGAAAGCTCAGATCGTCAACCACCCTATTTCTTGCATATCAACGCTCCTCCCACACACTATCGCTGTTGGAGACCGAGCTCTGTAGGCCACAACCTCCAACACCACCACTTCCCTGATCCTAAAGAATAATGTATATCTAATGACTTTCTCCATAGATATATCCTTTCATTATAAAATTTATTCATACACAAGAGTAGCCATGCGTTGGAGAAATATCTTTTGGCTTAACCACACATCAGAGTTCACACACACAGCGCCATTATTTCCACTTTGTAGCCGGTGTCTTGGTTGTTCTCGGTTGGAATTAAAGATTCCAACCGAGATTTTGGAAATTGCCAATTAATAGTCACTTTTAATTTTAATTACTACATCAGATCAACAGAATTTACTATATTTATATTTTAACGCTTTTTTATTTGAGTTTTCCAAACTGCGCTATTCATTTGATTGGCAGAAATGTCCTAATGATAACAAATAATTTAAAAAACTCACAATGTTAATGCATACCACCAAATGAATAAAGGTTGACTAGACAAGAAAGTTACTATTGCTGGTGTTGGACATCAATTTGTCCCAACAGCTTTACTCTAATGTCTAGAAATATATTAAGAAAGCGACAGAATGATTGTTTTTTTGCCAGATATTTACTAAATAAATATCCATATTTTTTGTTTACTGATGATATTGTACCATACACTCATCATTTCAACTTCACATACAAATTCACATAGACTTTGTTTATCCCCAGAGGGAAATCAATTTTTCCATCAGCTCAAGAAAATTAAGAAAAACTGATAAAATGTATGAGGAAAAAAACAAAGACCTGCATAGAATAAAAAAGGGTCAAAACTGGGCCTGCTGACAGCAGCTTAAATACAAACCAGTCAAAGAAATTAAAAGATCACCTATCTTGACACTACTGTTACTGAAAATATCAGCATGTTGAGACCTATGTGGTAATGTTCTCAGTATAGACTGAAAAGATCAAACTCTAAACCCAAAATGTGTAGTCTGTACTTGGGCAGGATGATTCTGTGATACAAATGATCATATGGACAAACTTGCAGCTTCTGAAACAACTGCCAAATTTTACAATAAAGCAAGATGTTAAGATGAACGTCTGTGAATGACTGTGTTGACAAAATCCAACAGAAAAGACAGAGATGGAGACGTGGAGTTGTACCAAAACTATTGAAAAGACGCCAATAAACTGGACACCTCAAGGAGAAAAGAGGGAGGAGTAGACCAAAGGAAATATGGAAACACTGATAAAAGAACTCAAGGTGCAGAACATCAATTGGAAGCTGAGAAAAAAGCATTAGATGGACAGAGATTGTCTGTAGCTGTGATGGCCCTGAGCTCCTACATGAACAAAGAGCAAGTAATTCCTTTGTAATGATCAACATTTGATTAACATTTATTGTAGAATTTAATTGCACAACACCATTACACATTACTTACTCCTCAACAGCGTCTCCATATCATATGCACACATACACTGTACACTCCATGTACAAATACAGTATATTTCCTCTCGCATACTGAACACCAATGCATGCTTGCACAGTAACCCTGTTTGCACATGTAAGTAAGGTATTCATTAACCAGACCTCACTCTTGTCACCTCTTTGAAACCTCATTAAACAGAGAATAGATCGAGTGAAATGTTGCCATGTAAATGTATGGAAATTAACAGGACAATTCAGACGGGTGACACACACACCTCCAGCCGTGTGGTAGCTTCGAGAAGAAAACCCCAACGCCATGGCTTTGAGGCTCGCTGGTCCGTTGAGTCAAAGCCTCTGATGGGGTTTCATTATTCAGTGCGTTCCTCTCTTGATTCTCCAACAAAATCATTATATCTGAAATCTGGAATTGTGCTTAATGTATGCACAATTAACCCCAGTCTCAATCAATTACAGTCATCTAAATTAATCCAGGGATTCATTATTGAGTAAATGATCGAGATCTTAATGCTTCTCTATGTGCTGTCCCTATCGCCAAGCAGCATGATGTATTAAAAATCTAAAAATGCATAACAATACATATAAGAATGTAAGATAGTAACATCACATTGTTTCATGTGTCTTAACGAAAACATCAGCTGGTTGTTTTTGATTAAAAAGCAAAAAAGCATCTATTACTTCCTTACTGTGCCTATAACATTTATGTCCATTCTATCTCATTGAATTGTAAATTCTGCTGAATTTGGGACATAAAATATTCCATGAACATTAGGTTTAATTTATTAAAAGTGCACTGTGATTTCCTGAACAGCTGGCTTTTAACAAATGGTTTTATAACAGGAACAAATGGTGCGTTCATTAAAATGCCTGTTTACAGCTGAGGATTAATAACTATTGGTGCAATATTCACCACACAAGACAGCGTATGTTGGACTGTTGGAAAGGATGTAAACTTTGTTAATGTTCGTATTCGTCTTCTAAACGACCGTAACAATGTGGCTCTGTGCCGTGTTTTCTTTTTCAACAATAGAGCTTATTTGGCTTTGAGGAATCAACGATAACAGATTTTTGCAACATAGCAAATACTTGCAATTAATATCAATGTTCGTTTTAATCGAGTTATGAGATTAGCTTCTGTTCCCCGTAAAAGCCTACTGGATAGAATTTTATTTATCGCCTTAAAGATTTCCTGCAAATTTTAAGAATGAACACACAACAGATTTCAGGTTCCAATGTGCGTGGAGGTGTTTTTCCTGAATTTGGTGATTCAGGGTGTCGACGTGTGGTTGGGGCGTCCAGAACACGAGGAGGATGTTTCCTGTGCACAACAGCGATCCATCCACCTCCTCATATCCTAACACCCCCATGATTGCCAAAACCACTCCACTACTCTTCTAACCACAACCCACACATCCAGCCTCTGACTGATCACAGTGCAAACAGAGTATTCTACTCCACCGCATGATACACATGTGAGATTAAAAAAAGGCACTATATTATTTTGCAGTATGGAGAGTCTTTGGTTCAAAGCCGTCTGATAAATTGTAAAAGCCGAAGACAGACACAGATCATTCTGAAATGTTAAATATTTAAGAGCTGCAGGCCTCTGAGCAATGGAGAGAAAGGAGGAGAAAAGATGGGGGTGGAGGACTGAGAATGAGAAAGATGAGAAAGGAGACGGCAGAGCGATATAAAACTCCATCCTTCTAATTTCACTGTAGACTTCATTACATATTCATGTGATTGTGCAGTCATTATGTGTGTGCGTGTGAGTGTGTGTCTGCAAAACCAGTGCAGGCAGTGATCATACATATTACCTATCACTTCCACTTTAATTGCGCTCGGCCAAGAGAGGGTGGGCTCATATCAATAATTCTAATGCTACATAAAAGCAAATATTCTCATTTTTCAAATTATTTGCTTCAACGCACTCTCTGGAATGTTGGATAAATGTATTTATGGATGTGTCTAGTATATGCTATTATGATCGATTCCTTCATTAGGACAGCCTGTGCACATATGGAGTCCTGTGTAGTTGCAACGAGTGTGCGTGTGTGTGTCCCTTGAGATTTTCATTATAACCCCTATCAGCGTCATATTTATTAGATATCACTTCTCGAATTGAAACATGTTGCACCTCTAATAAATGTGATGCGGTGTTGCTGTGTGTGTATGTGAAAGGCTTTCATCAAATTATTTATGTTATTTCAGTTTTATGTACCTTGACTTATAACAATTTAATACAGTTACAAGCCATGGATGATTAATTTAAGAACAAAAATAATAACAGTAATCATTTCAGAGGTGGCTGGCCAGGAAGTTTCTATCAATAAATAAATGAAAAAAAGAGAAAAGTAACATATGGTGGAGATAAAACCATGAGGGCGAGCTGTGTTTCTGTCAGCAAGACGGCCCAATATCGAAAACTAATCAACATTTTAGATTTGGTCCAAATTATGGCTCTTTATTGTTTTATTAGAGCTCTCCTGTAAAAAGGCAAAAGATGAGCACATTTGTCACTAAAACAAGCTCTATAAAATCCATTTAAGTTAACGTCAGCACAACCTGACTGAGGAAGCACAGAACAGCTAATTAGTAGAACTAATAACCTAATTGTGTCATGGAATCCAAAGAAACTGGGCTAATACTAGATAAACACATAAACAGCCATGTACGATTTTCACATCAGCGGGCGTAAATTAACGTGATTGTGCACACAGATCATAGTGCACCTTGCCGGTGGTGATTTTCTTTTTGTTGGGGAAAGCCCTCATTGACCTGAGGGAGTGTCATCTTCTCATTTGCAGTAAAAAGTCATCAACATCTCATTTAAACACTTGATTGGCTAATTACACTACATGCATAATTTAACTTTGTGACCTCTCTCCCTCTTGATCTGTCTCCATTAAAATTAGTACCACCGCTGTCGTTCTTTGTGTGTGTGTGTGTGTGTGTGTGTGTGTCTGTATGTACAACGCACATGATGAACTTTTAATATCTCATGAGAGACTGGCTCTGAAAGACATGGTAGAAAAAGGGCAAAGATGAAAAATCATTGGTGTAATGTTAAATGTGTTTCAGCGGCGTTAGAACATTATTATCATCTGTGTTCACAGAGACATGCCTTTTTGTGTGGGTCAGATGTAAAAGCTCATTGTGGCTTTGTACAAGAACAAAAAGTTAATTAACATTAGTTAACTAAGTTCAGGGGTCTGGGGGGGGGGGGTCCTCCTGCAGGAAGTTTTGAGCAATGAAAACATTCTTTCCTGCACTCTGCTGATTTATATTATTTTTATGCCATATGTTTATGGTGTAAATGTCTTGATTAATGAAAGAAGGAAACACAAGTTCAGGTACCAGGTACAGTGCTCTCAGATATTCCACTTCAGTCCTAAAAATGTCTAAAGCACAGGTACAGAAAGAATCTACACAGGTATTCTTATTAATTTAGTTCAAGAAGTGGCATGTCCTTACATAGTTGAAGACTGATTTGAGAAATTTCACATTTGTAAGCTATAACTCTCAAACTTGGATAAACACATACAGTATATAATGAGCTACTGGTTAAACACATAAGCTGAATGACTTCTGTACAATGAAAAAGAGCTTTTCCTTTGAAAAAGGAAATGTTGTGTATTTAGAAAAGCACGTTGTAATTCTCTGAGCATCATAAATGGCAATAGATTAAAACAGGATTTTGAACTGAGTGGGATAATGTCTACATAAAATGCTGGAAATTGGAAATACAGGAATGCTTTTAATACATACCTAATTCCTACAGTTGTCCAGTCCATTAGGGGACTTCCTTATTGGACTTAATTTGAGACAGCATTCATAACTTCATCTCTGGTTCCACTATTAGAGACAATAGTCCTTTATAGTATATAGTAAAACGTTACAGTTTGCACATGCTGTATATATTCCTATTGTGGATAAAATATTTTCAGTGCAGCTAAAGGACTAACTCTGCCAAATTCAACCCAACTTTAAACACTTATTGAAATGCAGACTGGATGACACAACCTGAGCCTTTAAGTGAGGCTGTTTTTTCCACATCCCTGTGAATCATCACATACCTTTTCTCTGCCCACCTTTCAAACTCCACTTTAACTACGGCACTAGCATTCTTCTCCAGAAGCAAACGTCTGACCTTTAGCTGCCAAATGTTTGTTGGAGTTTTGTTGAAAACTTACTGCATTTGCAAATTATGGGGAAGAGAAAGATAAAGAGAAATGGTTGTATATGTATAGGTTTTATATGTATGTTCTTAGTTTAGTGATTTAAATATGGGTTTAGAACTGACTTTTATTGTGTTTTATGTATATTTTTAGTGTGGATGTATGATTTATATATGATTTAATGTATGGCTGTGATTTCTATGGTTAACCCTTTATCAGGCAAGTGACTATTTTTGGTCATTTCCACATACATTACAAAACAGTGACAGCAACAGTTTCAGAGAGGACAGTGAGTCAACAATCTCAGGTCCAATGTGGTCTCCAGGGTCTGTAAGGTCCACCTCTGCATGGACAGTGAGTGTACCTGCTTTGTTA
>JAPQRQ010000015.1:14600329-14621309 GCA_037367365.1 Apogon talboti | reverse complement strand
GCCACGCAGTCCGGGAGAATACATCAACATAGACTTTAGCTCTAACAGTGACCCACTGACATCCAGGGCATCAGAGCCCTCCAGTTTGAGTTTTTCACGTGCAGAAAAGGGATCACCGCCACTTATGGACTACGTAAATGTTGATGCACGTTCACAAGACCACCTTGGCTCAAACCATGCTGAAGGTCCCCCCCCTGCAGGTAGTACAAAACACAGGCCTGAAGTCTTGACATGTCCTAGTCTGCTCAACTCCCAGCAGGATGTGCAGGGAAGTAAAGCAGAGGAGGAAACAACTTTAGTGGGTGAAACGGAGGAAAGGGGGTTGGTAGAGAATAAGACGGCCCCAGTTAAGGACGACTACACTGAGATGACTTTCAACCCCCCTGTTCCCCTACCTGCCCTCTGCACCGGTGATGCTGCGCCCCTCCCTATGAGCCCCACTACCTGTGTGCAGAGACTTAGCCTTGAGAGCAGCATTGTGGACGAAGTACCACCTGCTCCAGTGGACTCTTTTATTTTAGGGGGTCCATCATTGTCTGCCAACCTTCTGGATCCACACAGGGGGGCCAAAGTGATCAGAGCTGACCCTCATGGGCGGCGGCGGCACAGTTCTGAGACCTTCTCCTCCACCACCACTGTTGCACCAGTGTGCCCATCCTTTGCTCATGACACCAAAAGGCATAGCTCTGCCTCTGTGGAGAATGTATCCCGTAGCGTTCGTGCCTCTGAGGGACCTGATGAGGACTATAGTAGCAACAGCCCCATGTGCAGGGAGACGTCAGCTGGTTATCAAAACGGACTTAACTACATTGCCTTAAACTTAATGGAGGGAAACCTTGGTGGATGCAGACTCGGGGGCTGTGACGGACTCCTGAGGTTCAAGGCAGCCTGTGGTTGCAAGGGGGGCATGAACGGTTTCAACACCAGTCCCTATGTCAGCCTGGGATTCAAGGAAACTGCCACTGCTGTGAAAGGTGAGTGTTTTCATACACGTGACAAACTCATTCATCCACGAGGTTTTCATTCATAAAGTGAATGGTGTAGGGCTCGAGTAGGTTAGAGATCTGCCTTAGGGCTACTGTGCATTCTGCAGGGTTAGGCTGCTGGTTGCTAAGCAGCGCATCACAAGTCATTTTCACCCCCCCCCCCCAAAAAAAAAAAAAAGAAAACGATGATTATCTATGAGAGATGAAAATGCTGGAAAAAATCAGGCTCATTTTGTTTGTCCATAGACTCATATAATGAATAGCATCCTGACTGCAGTGCAGTGTTATGTCTGTTGTGTGTTTTTCTGAATAGATCTGATCTTAAGCTGTCGTTTGTACTTAACATGATAAATACAGCGACGCAGCGTAATCATAGTCATTTCTGAAACGTTGCGCATAACAATAACACGTAGCCTCATTATTTCAGTTCGTTTCACATTTAGAACCATATTGTATGACAACAGCAGTTTTCAGTGTGTAAAGACAAGCTCAAAGATCCGTGGGAAGTGAAGTTGTTATGCCTTTGGGTGTAGGCTGTGATGTTTAGATAGGATTAGTCACCAACTCGTCACACCCCTGACGCACAAATCTCAAGGCTATGCGATGCTGAGAAGACGTGTTTACTATGCCTTTCATCTGCTACGACATAGACATTTTACAGAATTTGCACCGGAAAATGATATTCTCCTTCGAAATAAAAGCATCACATATTTGTCTGTGCGCAAACAAATGCGCACAGGTTTTATTTTCATCTATATTCTGGCCGCTATTACTTACCAGTTGGACAATAGTTTCTGTTCAGTACCCGCCTTCTTAAATTAACTTCATTTACTACAGTCTGATTTTCACATCATCTTATTTTGAAAACACGCACCACCTTGTCATGTGTATTCTGTCTGACTTGATTCTGCGGTTGTGTTTGCGTGAATGGGCTGCTCTGCCCCTCACTGACGCAGTTTTCATATCAGATGGGTAATTCAACAACATATAATCTAATCTAGTGACGCGTTAATCACTATATACCGAAGATATACATTATATAGAAAGAAAAAAGGCCAAGAGAGGTTCACATGTGTTTTCTGTTATGTTATGTAATTGTAGCAGGACTGTAATATGCGTAAATAAAGCTGACAGATATTTGGGACTTGTTATTTTTACAGAAAATATTGCCTTTCACTTCTTTTAGGCTATGTCTTTTTATACCTCTCTAAATGATAGGGATTATTTACACTGAGAGATGACCCAACAGGGCAATGTCAGAAGTTTCGGTTGTATGAAAAGAAAATACATTGTCTCCTGATCATTGTGAGTCAGAAGTCAGTGTTCCTGATGGTGAAATATAAGAGTTTAATTGCTATTTGTGGTTTCACAACCAAGTTGTCTGTGTCTCTCTTTGCTGACTCTCTTGCTGTGAGCGCAGCCAGTGTGGGACTTGGTGCAAGTCATCGGGTTCCCCAGAAAAACAAGTGAGTCAGTTGTTTATCAATTGTCAGGTACTGGGTTTCAGGACTGGAATGCGGGCAGTGTGCAAAGGTTGCTGGGAGAGATGAATGCTCACTTGTTTTTCTAACCTGGTGGGATGGACTCAGAAGGGGGATGGGAGGATTCTTTTTTTTTTTTCATTGTGAACAACTTCACAAACACGCCAATGAAACAGTTTGACATAGAGCAGGCACTCACTATTGTTTTGTGTTAACACATATGACTCTGACTAGACATACATACACACACACACTCATGCACATGTGGCTACCTCATACCTGCTGTGAACCTCCCACCTATTGTCCCGTCACTCCATTGTGTCCTGCCACCTTTTATGTTTGAGAAGACACAATCCAAATTTTGAACTTTGAAACTTGGTGGAGATGTTTGTCTGAGGGTATGAAAGCGGACGAGGAAGAGGAGGAGGCAAAAGGGAGGTGGAGGAACAATGGTGATGAAGGTTGGATGACTTGTTTTGTTTTCCTATAACAACAAAATAGACAATTGAGCTGTTGACTGGAAGGAGGGAGAGAGAGAGAGTGAGTGAGGGGGAGGAATGGAGGAGTAAGAGGGAAAGACAGAAAAGAAACACAGAAAGAGATAGAGATCAGTATTGTTCTGGTAATGGTTGGCCTTAGCTACTGTATCTTGGTTATATAAGCCTTTACTTGTAAACAAAAAAAAAAATCCGGGGGATGGAAACATACTTGTACATGCTAGTAAACTCTGCTATAAACAGCAACGTGACCAGTGTGGCAAGACTTTGATAGTGGAAAGAGAAAACAAGGACACGTGTCTTACTATAGCACGACAGGCTTTACCACATTCTCATGCTATCACTAAGTGAACCCTACTCTGCATAACCCACAGTGAAAACTGGCAGATTGGGGAAACATATCACCTGAGCTCGTTTTGGTGTCAGTAGTTTAACCATGTAAGGGAGAAACAGAGCGGGAACTCTACAACTAACATGCAAATACTACAGCGTGTCCCTTCTGTCTGCGTTCAGTGGTTTCCTTGTGGCTCAGTGAGGAAAGGTGAAGACTGTTAGATGATGGGTGACACTGTTGTTTGGGTTTGGGCTCGACATGAGGCGCAGTGCGAGAAGGAGGTGTTTAGTTTTCAGTGCATGCCTCCTGGCCCTGTTGTCGAAGTCAGTTCCATGACCTTTGAACTAGTGCTGTGTGTTAGAGACTCATTGTGAAAGAGCACAGAAGAGATATCACACCTCCATCTCTGGGCGATTAAAGGAAAACAGTAGCTATTAGTGTTAGCACTCTGTACTTTCTTTGATGATCTCTTTTAGTAGTGAATCCCTTCTGTCACTTCTCTGTTTTTCATGAAAGCAGCTTTATTTCCCCCCCCCCCCCTTTCTTTATTCAGTTTTATCTGCTGTTTTTGTCTCAGGCGAAAATAACTTGCATGTGTACAGACAAGGGAGACTACTGACTCACACTCTCCTTGCTTTTCATTTATAATATGCCTAGACTACCCACCCACTCCTAAACCCACCCAGACACACACACGTACGCAGTCACAATCCCAGTATGTGTGTGTGTCTTCCTCTGCTGCCCGGGCATACACACAGCCGTCAGCAGATGGTGGAGGTAGCGGGGGAGTCCGGGGTTTTGCACCTGCCCCGCCAAGCAGTGCTCACTGGTTATCTGGCCCTTCAGAGGAGAGTGACAATACGCTAATGACTGGCCACCATCTGCCACAACAACAACAGGGAGAAGGTGGGGGTGTGGCGAGCCAGTTTCAAGAAGCCATGAACCAACCCCAAAACCCTTCCCCCTTCTGCGTCCTACTCTCCCGTTTCTCTGGTATTCTCCAGGCACTGGTTTCTGTTTGTCAGAAATCATGTGATTTAACCCACCCCCCGAACACACCCACCTCTTCTGTGTTTTTTTTTTTTTCTGTGTTGTTTTCTGACCTCAGCGGAGTCTCTCTGATTGGCTTTTCACACCAGAGGATTGTCTAACAATGCATTAAACAATCAGATGATCAAATCTGATTAGAGCCACTAAGAAGACTCTCACTCTTGTCTCATGCTATCCACAAGTACAAACAACTAACAGCCAGGTTAAATGATCTTAAATGTCTTTTGGAATGGTGTACTCATGTTGCAAAGGCTTAATATATAACAGCTAAGATAACTTAAAGTCTGAACAGCCAAACTCACAGTTTGTTTTTCCAGTGTTTTTCATCATTTCTCATGGATATAATGAGTTTCTGCACATATCATTACTATATTTTAGTCTAGTCTAGTCATTTGTTATGCCTTATACAGCCTTATTAGAGCAAGTAGTCTGTCTTCCTGATTATTTGTCCAGATACACTATTTTGAGGAGTACTTAGTCTATTTTCTCACCTGTTCTGTACTTTCCTTTCCCTCACAGACACACATAGCACTCCTGACCGTCTAATACATAACTCTTTGAGTAAAGTAGGGCGGGATGTTCCAGCGCTAGATAAAAACAAAGTCAACTAGCGTTTCCTCAATTTAGCTTTCAGGTAAGAAGGATTAAATTCACTTCAGGATTAGACATTCTTGAGTAGGCTGTTTTGTCTACAGGTACAGTAGTAGATACAGGACTTCAACACACACCCGATAGGCTCAGCTAACTCCTTTATGCTTAGAAAGTCACTCATCGCCAAGGCCAGTTCACCATCTCTTCTCCATTGTGTTTATTCGTTTTATGTTTAATAATCCAGGTGTTCATACAGTCAGACTGTATACCCCTCCGTTACTGGAATTATTCAATAGTGATGTCGTAAGATTAGTCAGACAGTTGTTGTACAATGTGGCAATTGCTCAATTTCATCTGATTATTTTGTAAAGTGAAGTGCAGCCTCTTGGGTAATTATCACAGCGTGTTGGGAAACCTTACGCTACTGAGATGTGCTGAGGATACACTTTAAATAGACAAGAGTGAAAAATATAATTGCTTGTGTTCTGCGGGATGTGTGTAAAATGGAGGAGGAGAGTAAATAGTGGTGGTGTTTTTGTTTTGTTGGTCAGACAGAGGTGTGGGAGGTCAGAGGTGAGGAGTCAGTCAGTGTTTGTTTGGTGAAATAGTGGTGCAGTTCAGGGAGGAGTCAGCAGAGCAGGAATGTAAACAGATCAGATCTGAACTCACTGATCTTTCCCCCTGTCTGTAGGAGAAAACTGCTTCTGACCTTAGTTTTAATTGATTGCAAACCTCCATTTTGAGTGTGTATTTAAAAAAAAACAGTGGGTGAATAGTTTCCATTTTGTGCTATTGCTGTTTAGAAGAGCCCATTCATTTAGAATCACGACAACAGGGAACTACTCGAGCAGATAACACATTAATAGACATGGGGACGTGTTTACTCTGCTTCTGAAGCAGTGGAGAAGAGCCTGCTAATACATGCCTATGTGTGTGTGTCCTAGCCCTGAATGGAGCAGGACTAAATTTAGCCTGTGAGAACTAAATAAATAATGAACACAGCCGTGGTGTGTGTGTGTGTGTGTGTGTGTGTGTGTGTGTGTGTGAGTTGGGACGGGGGCACAGTCGCATTAGGAGGGGGCGGAGGGTTGTGTGGACGTGCTCTAAAGAGGAGGGGTAGTAGAAGCCATCGGGTTCATTCCCTGCTGGACCTCTGTCCCCTTCTCTCAATAACACTCCCCCTCCCCAAATCTTCCTGCCCACCCACACTTTTCTGCGATCAGCTTTTGTTTGAAATAGCAGTGTGTGTACTGAGTTGAGAGCCTCAGCTGTGCACATTGTCCTACAGCACCTCTGCTAATGCAATCATATTACAAGAATTCACAGTAACAACATAAAAGTGTATATCCTTCAGTGTTTATGTTCATGTTACCATATCTACACCTGGTTGCTAATCGGAGCTGTTAGTGATTCAGCTCTCCTTCCCGGCACATCTCAGTCATTCTCACCCAAGTGTCTGCCTCTACAGGCCACTGACTAGCCCAGCCCTGCATGAAACACACACAGACTGTTAAGGACTGTTAGTCCCATGACCTCACTGCATTCCCATTCCTCCCTGTCAGGTTGATTCTGTTACTGTGGTTTTCCACCACCTCCTACCCTACTGTTTCTATTTTGTCTCCAGCAAAGAACAGACAGGGTCCAGCCTACTCAGGTGGCCTCAGAGGTGAAATCAATCACTATTATTCTTTTAAAATGAACTTTGATTCTAGATTTTTGTATCACAGACATCCATGACCATCTGCGGTAATGCACTGTGAATGGAGATTTTTTTTTTTTTTTATATATAGTTAACGTTTGAGGACATTCCAAGGGAGCCCGTTCCCTGTCTCATGTTGTGGTCATCATTAAGGCACATGCCAAGTGTTTACAAAGCTTTCATCTTGATTTAAGCTCACTGATTTTCATTTGCTGCGACTATGTGAAGGGCAAGGAGTGAGAACAGACGTGCGTGTGTTTACGGTGGGAGTAGCTGAGGAGGGGGTAACAGTGAGGGCTGTGAATGGAAGGTTTGTTTTAGAGAATGACGATCACATCCAGCTTTGTGAAAACAGCTCTTGTTCGCGGCTGAAGAAGAGAGAGAGAGGAGACAGCGAATGAGGGAAGAAATGCAGCCACGGCGAGTGTGTGTGTGTGTATGAGTGTGTGTGTGTGTATGAGTGTGTGAGAGACTTCCGCTCCCATTTGATAGCTGCATGCAAATGAAACCTCACAAACAAGTACACAAGGGCAAGGGTCAGCGCAGCTTTCCACTGGGAGAAAAGCAACACTTTGAAGACTCAGGGTTTAAGAGTATATGAAAATAGAATGGATTTGTGTGTGCTGGAACAAACCTGGCAGATTTATTCATTTGGCTTTAGTAGGTACGCAATCAAGGATACCTGCATGTGCGTTGGTGGGTGTGTGGGAGTGTTGTTGCCGCCTCTCGCCGTCATTGGAGACTACTCTGTGTCAGCTGCACAGTGCTAAATGCCACTCTGTTTTCCCCTGCTGTGAAAGCACCTGCCACATCAGGGTCTACTAGCAGAGGAATAGAAACACACACAAAGGCAGGTCTATATGAGCACGTACTCCTTACATAAAGAGTAGAGGTATCCTTTTGATGTCCCCCTCCTCTATAGTGTTCTGTCCTACATAACCAATCACATATAGACTGGACGGGACCAACAAGGATTTATTTTTAAGACAGATTAAATCATGGTTTAACTTTAAATGGTGTTTTACCAAATGTTAAGTTTAAATCTTAAACTTACAGGTTTACCCAACTGAAATGAAGGATGTTTTTAGATGAACTGAGTAAAATAATTAAGTTTCATACAATCAGCATTTTTTTTTTTTTAATAATATTGTTTTTTATTTGGCCATGATGCTTCATTAATTCAGCCATTAATTTCTTCTCGGTCGAGGAGAATTTTGGAGCTCAATTTTTTTTCTTGATTTTTATACTTCATAGTCAGTGGATTACTTTTTACATTTTGATTTGTCTTTGCAGGCATGTAGTAGTGATTAAATTTTCATGTCAGTTTGCATAATTTAACATGGATTCACTCAACAGCTTTGTTGATATCTTGTTAGAAATGATAAAGATCTCAGAAATAATAATAATAACATCAACACCAACATAATGTGTTTATGTTGGTGCAACCCAGTCTGATATTGCTAAAGAAACATGAGATCCAGCATATCTTCTGTCTTTATTGCATTATAAGTGATTCACATGTGCTTCCTTTTCTTCTTGTTCCAGAATGAAGGCCGATGGGTTCCTCCCACTCCCCTCCTCTACCTTCCGCTCCTGTGAACACAGGATTTCACTGCAGTTTAGTGACAAGGTCGCCACAACGACAGCTGGACCATGTACTGCAGCCGAAGTCCTTTGACCCCTTCGCTGCCTTCAAGGGTCATGGGGATGGCCATCACCATGGCAACACGGACACATGTCCCTTTCCCCCAAATCTTCCCTCCGCTTTTCTCGGCACCAAAACATTCAGGCGCCATCTCTGCTGCTGTAATAGATTACTTAAAAAAATAACAAGAACTTAAATGGACGTTTAATTCTAACTATAGATAGGTGACTATTTATATGTGTATGTAGGCCTGCAAAATTATTCTGCAGTATATTGTTATGTTAATTATCATTGTTGTTACTATTATTCATACACTTTCAGCTGGTTTTCTTTTGGTTTCAGCCAACAGTTGCCAGATACCCTCGCCTGAAAACCTGTGAACCAAACCTGGAGAACACATGCAAAAACCTTTCCCGCATACAGATTACATATATTTATTTATTTATCATGTATGTATGCATTTGGAGAAATGTGTGTGTGAATTTTCTATACAGATTGTACTGCAAAATGAGGTGGCATTTATGAACATATTTAAAAATCAAAGTTAACCTTTGTTTAAAAACCTACCTCAACAAAAACCAGGTTGGTACCAATTCTCACAGTCAGAAAATTATACTATATATATAATATTTATTTTCAGAGGTGAATGTTTTTGAAATTACCAATCCAAAGCCTTACTCTTCCATCAGCCCCCTTCTGATGGATCTTTTAGTTCGGACCTATAAATACGCAGTATATCAAAGATGTGATCACTTAAAAGACTGAATGTTCATCAGAGCTGAATGAGAGACAGCCTCTCTGAGATTAAGTTCCCTTTCTCCCCACGTTACATTTATGACAAAATGATGTATTCAAGAGCCAGAGTAATATATTTATTATATGCCTGAGATGGAGGAGTAGTGACTCATACACACTTAAAGTATCCCACAGGACCTTAGAGGATTACTTAGCATTGTGTTGCATCACACTTGCATGAACACCACACAACATGAAGCAGGTCCTCCTCAACCTGAAAAACAGATCTGTGGCCTGTCTGAGCCCAAGCCTCAGCACCTTTATCCACTTTACTTCTGGACCCAACCTATCCACTGTTCACCTGTGACATCCTGTACGCCCTCACGGCCTGCAGGACCGGACAGGGACATGAATGTTTGTAGTTATATATAGTAAATGACTAGCACAGAATCTTATATTTTCTCACCTGATGCCTCATTGCAGAGCCCTGTCACACCAGCTGGTTGGTTAGCAGGTGCAGGCAGCGCCGAGCAATGCGGTGAATGCAGGACATGGACTGACTGGCTGTTCAATGAGCCGCTCAAAAGCTTGATCCCACGGCCGCTGCTGCCGCTTCGAGCTGAGAGAACCAGACGAGACACACCGGAGCTAATGCATGGTCTTGCACTTACAAAAGTTTCTAGATTGTAACACAAGACACGTTGAATGTAGTACATGCTATGTTCCAAGCTTCCAAGCAAAAAAAAAAAAACAACAACACACAACTGCAACAATAACAACAATGAAACATGCAGAAATACTGAATGGAAACAATGACACAGATACAAACCGAATAAAAGAAACAGACCAGGGGATGTATCTCTTAATTTATCTGAATTCACTGGTACTTAACCTTTGCCTATATACTGTAAATAGTGTGATGTTAACAGAGAATTTCATCTAAGCAAACGCTGAGAAAACTTTTGAGAGATGTTAAGTTAAATAACTTATGTTGTTTGTACTGTACATAGTATGTGTTTGAGTGAACTTTCTGATACAACAAAAGCACTAATTAAGTTATACGCTAACCAGAATGGTTTGGCTTTGATTTTTTTAACTGTCATGGGATGGTCTTGTGAAATAAATGCCACTATGAGGACATTTTCTAATGCTGTACGTAATTCTAAAAAAGACTTTAAGAGAAATCATTAATACTTGACATAGTTAATTCTTGTTACTTAGGTACAACACAAATGGCATATATGCAATATTTACACTTTTGAAAATTAGTTTACAAAGATGTACCAAATGTATAAATACTGTTAATAATATTTGTTAAACCTTAAAATCAGATTTTTGCTGTTTGTACATTTTTTCTTCAAATTTGAAATGACATTTTTTTGTTTTCTGTTTGTTTTTGCTAATCGAGCCTATTGGTGTTTTGAGCAGTGTTTTTGCATTTGGATAATGTTTCAAGTTTTTATTCAGCATCTTAAAGGTTACATTATGGGCCCTGGCTTATCTTGCTGTGTCTTTCTTTGTAAATATTTCATATCTTGAATATTGTGATGCTACTAAGAGATGATAATTTAAACTTAGTTCATTGCTTTAGATTGTATTGATTCTTTATAGACACATGCAATAAATAATGATGTTATTTAAGAAAGCTATTCGCCTCACTTTCTGTTCTTCTCTCCTCCTCATCACATCACAAAAAAAAAATACAAGCTTTTCACCTCTTATTTGAATAGGCACGTACGAGAGCAGATGTTTCAATTCAGTGTCCTGGCCTTGCCATTAGGACGAGGAGGACATATCCTGATTGTCTGTCATTTCCCTTGTCCCTCTTTGTTTCTATGAGTGTCTTCATGCTCTGCACCCGCATCAAGAGCACATCAAGAATTGGGTGTAGGCTTAACCTAGCATTGCCTGCAGCTTTAGCATTGTTATTGTTTTTCTGCGCTCACCTCCCTGTCCCCACCCCCAGCAATAGCAATTAGACCAGCATGTTGAAACAGTCCCTGGAACTGGGAGGGGATGAATAACACTGTGATAGGATTATGATTTTATACCCTTAGCCATATGCTGTCAGATTATTCATTCTCACAGCCTTGTTAATTAAAATGGTAATTAATGCTGAGAAATAGGTCTAATTGTCTGCTGTGGATATGTATGTGGGGAGGGGGAGGTTGCTTTTAGGCTTATGAGCCTTTTTTTTTTTTTTTTTACTTGAATCTCATGCATGTGAGCAGTAAATACAGGGCGAACCAGCATAAGGGTGGATGAGAAAGAACAGCTGGAAGAGCGGGGCAGTTTGCAGAGAAATTCAGCCACAGAAGAAGGGTGCAGTGATAGCCTGAAGGTAGATGTCTTCCACTAAGCAGATTTGTCCCTGTGTTACATAGAAGCCAGAAGGCTAATGAGAGGGGAGCAGAGCGAAGTCCTAGACATATTCTCTGTAAACCAAATCTCATCCATCACTGCGCTGCTCTGCTCTGCTCACACTCTCCCTCTTGCTCAACTTGCTCCTAAAGTTTAATTAAAGACTCTAATTTATCTCATTAATTTCTAAAGAATGGTTGGAGGGTATACTGCATGCCACTTAGAATCTTACAGCCACTATTTTCTCACTTTTTATCAAAAGAGTTTTGACATTTAAAAAAAAAAAACTGAGTACTAATGGCGCATGGGAAACTGACGTGCATTTAAGAATAAACTGTGCAGTTAGATAATGAAAACTCAGTGAACTGTGTTATTAAAGCATGTATCTGTGCTCACATTGAGGATCTGACCTACAATCTGAGCACATTTTGGCTGGTTCCCACCTACAGATAGATATACAAAGAGCTGACTGGGTGTTAAGGTAAGATACCAGGGAATGCATTCTGCTAATGAGAGTCCTCACGACATGTGTGTGTGTCAGATGGCTGGTTGCAACAGTAGATAGGTCCATAAGTAGCCGATTTGCCCTAGGGAGTCATCAGCCTTATGTACAGAGACCTGCAGTAGCTCGAAAGGAAATGGCATGCTTCCGGAAAGCTGTCTGGGACACCACCACTGCATTAGCGGTTGTGTGTCCATGTGTGTATGCATTTAGCTTTGCGGCCATTTGAGGATGTCCCTTGTAACAGTCAATCTTCAGCTGGTTTATGTGACCAGCCCTTTGCCAATGTGCAATGTAATAATCTGCCTTTTGCACATAGTGGGCTGAGTGTATTATACAGAAACCATGAATACAAGCACTCACTGTATGAAATAATGTAAAAAAGCAAAAACATTTATACACACACTTTTTACTCTTCACGCTTTCATGGCAATTTACTAGAAAAATTACATTAAAATTGAGCTCTCCATATGCGACACTGAGCCATGAATACATTCATGCAGGTTCACTTTTCAAATTTCACAGTGGGCATAATGGGTTGATCACAGTAACAGTTGTGAGCCATGTCACATTGCACTATGGATACCTGGTACATAGAATAAAGCAGAGCATAAAGACAGATGACAAATCAGAGGAGAAACCACTGTGCCTTGGAATTGATTCTGCAAATCTGTGGACCCAAATGCAAGCATGAACACAATTTTACCAAAACATATTCCTTCATTTGGCATTTGATGATGGTAGTAGAAAGCAATGTCCATCGCTTTGATCCAAAATCTCTGATAAGTATTCAACAGAGATGGGCTTTGGTGACAGTAATGGCCGTAGCATGTGACTCACTTCATTTTCATACTCATCAAACCTTTCAGTGACCCCCTCATGTCCTTTGGGTCATTCTGAAATTGACCAGTCCCATGCACATTTTCCTCATATTACCCAGCCATCTGTACATATCAAGCTTTGGATAACTGGATTCTTTGCTTTTACTTCCAACAAGAAGGTTACGTGATCAGTCCCTTTGTCTGTCTGTCTTAAGCAGGATTATGCAAAAACCACTGCTTCAGTTTTCATTGACGTTGGAGGGGGTAGAGCATCGGCCATAGATGACCCCTTAAAATATGGAGCAGATCATAACAAGGAACAAGTGCCTGGAATCGATTTTACTTTCTTGTTTTAAATTGAAAACCTCATGGTTAAAACTAACCACCAACTGGCACCGGCTGTCCTTGAGGTCCTCAGAGGTAACCGTCAGTTACACTAAACAGTGATACCGGCTGACACAGCAGAGGACTACACACCTGTGGGTTATAATTTGTGGTTTTTGTGTGGTTTAATAATATTGTGGAAGAAGAAGAAGAAGAGGAGTAGACGTAGGGGTGGAAGTGTGCACTCTCTTGCCTTGCTAGTTTTATACAGGACAGTACATATAAAAAGGATGGATTGGATGTAATATACAACAAATGCCGCTTGAAGTAGAGACACGCCTCATCCTCTACCGAACGTTTGATGTTCCACTATGAAACCTAGGACCAACAGGGACTGTATTCAGTACTGAATGCGTTCTCCTTTTGTGATCATAAACCAAATTTGGTGAAGTCTACCTGCAGATGTGTTGTGGTTCTGCAAGTCCTCACAGACATAGCAAGAAGGAATGCAAACACTTCTGCAATCATGAACGTTTTCACCATATTTGTATATACTGTAACCCTCTGCATCAGAGAAAATGGTTGACAGGTTCATGGGAAATGTAGAGGCTGTGCACATACCCTGAGGCACATTTCTTTTCTGTACTGAGGTGTAACTGATCCTTCTCTAATTGTGGACACCTATTCACGTAACACTTCCTATTTGTATGAGGTTCCACCGTGGTGTGTTTCTGTCAACAACTTATCTCTTCCACTCTCTCTCTCTCTCTCTCTCTCTCTCTTCCTCACACATATATGTGCTTAATGAACTGGGAAACTGACTTGTGTCATCGTTTCACTATTGCATAATCACTCAGCAAATGTGAAGTAAACAAAAGTTAACTTCCTCTTTCCAGTGAAACCTGAGAGGTAAGAAACTGCTTCTTCTCATCCGCTTTTACACACACAGTAATGAGCACTGTAATCAAGTTACATTTCAACAAACTCAAATACAACCTGTATGATTATTAGTTAGAGGGAAAATAAAACTCAGGGTAGAGGAAGCATGCAGTGCTTTGAAGACTACTGGAAATGTAATGATATAAGGTGAAAGCAGAATCACATTTGACTCAACTCCTCTGTCATCTACAGGTTCCCAGAAATTGTAATTCTTGAGGAATGAGTCAGAATAGAAACCCCAGTTGGGTCTGACCCAGCCTGTTTTTTACAGGAATGTATGTGTGGGAGTGAATGCTATTCACTTAAATGTATTGTTGTGTATGTATGTGTGTATGCGCATGTGTGTTTGGTCATCCTGCTCAGCGGACATTCCCAGCTGTTTTCCAGGTAGTGTTCTCACGCTTCTTGTACATCTCCTGTTTCTCACGCTGGCTGGTTTGACTGTAATCCCTACCAATGTACACGCACATAAACACACACCACACACCTCTGCCTCTGTACCTGGCCACCAGGTGATCAGAATCCCACCTCACTCCCTAACTCACTCCCTCACACACCCCTTCCTGTCTATGATGACAGAGAGGCCACAACAAAGACAGGACAGTGAAAATAGGCACAGTCAAAAACAAACACCAACACGCACACACATGCAATGAAAGAGGGAATGAGACAGGTAAACAGTGAAGAGGGAGAAACAGGAAGAGGCAGGTAAAGGGAGATGGAAAGACAAAGGCAGATGGGGTTGGGAGGATGGAGGGGTGTGTGTGTGTGTGTGTGTGTGTGTGTGGGGGGGGGGGGGGGGGGGTACAGGGTGGAGATGAGATGTGGGAATGTGCGGGAACCAACCGGATGAGCTCATGCTCACTCCGAGCCCCGCCCACTATGCTTGACTCATGCTTGGCAGGTGCGTCTGCATGT
Organism: Apogon talboti; assembly: GCA_037367365.1. Lineage (NCBI taxonomy): Eukaryota > Metazoa > Chordata > Actinopteri > Kurtiformes > Apogonidae > Apogon > Apogon talboti. The sequence continues at coordinate 14,606,426 of JAPQRQ010000015.1, read as the reverse complement.
GTGTTTACAGCTGCAGGTCAGCTCAGGGTGTGTCCTCATTACACTCCTGGGGAACATGTTTCCTCAAGCACAGGTACAGCTATTCATCACACCAGAGTTTCAACAGCCTCAGATCTTCAAAACCACATTGCCAGGTCGAATCAAAACTAGAGTAAGAAATGTGTTACGCAAAAAAGGCTTGTAAATCCATATTATGGAAAACTCATAAAAAAAAAACCTGTAGCCCTGTAGAGCTCATGATGTAAAGGTTACAAATTTGGAAACTTTTGAGTGGTCCCTTAAGAGTGATCACATCTTCTCTTGGAGAGCAAGGTACAAAAGAGACATTTTAGGTTTACCCAATTCCATATGCTCTGTCACTCCCTTCTTTTGCTTTAAAGGGGTAATATGTACCATATGTGAAGAAACTTACATCATTTTTTTGTTTGTTATGTGTGAGTAGATTGTAGTATACCTTAATAAACAAGAACCTTACTCAACTGTAATAACTGTTCACGATAACTCTGATTTCTGCTCATCTACAGTGGGCAGTGTGTGCTCCAGTAGCTACTGTTCACTTAGAAACGGAGTCCACTAATGTCAACAAATGCCCAGCTTCCAACACAGCACAACACACTTCCATTCACACAAGCATGTGCAAAAGCAACGTATTCCTCATTTGAAGAGATGGTGTAATTGGTGGTAATACAGTATGTCTTTGGGTCCAAAGTGTTAGGTCAGAATAAAAATGTATGCCATTTATTATAATGACACATAAATAAAATAAGGAAAAATTCACGCAATAAACGCTCCAGCTCAGGTTTTCCTGTTTTCAGCTCAGGTGGTAAATAAAAACAGATCACTCATATATAAACCTGTTCTTGCTTCGCAACAACACATCACAAGTTGCATTGTTGTAATTCCAGCTTTTTTACAAGACTTTTCTGTGACCTTTTAGTAAATAAAGTCTGAAAAATCATCAGAAAACCATTTGCTATACTAATTTAGAGTGAATATAACAGCCTACCAACTAGTTTTCTGGAATATTATGTTATTATAGTGTTTTTGCTTTTAAAACACTATCACATTATACCTTTAGCACAGCAGTAGGATGAGAGTTGAGGTATCATAAGGTCAGAAATGACTTCTATGGAACATTTGTTAATGTTAGTCATGAAACTGATGATGATTAAACCACACTGAACAAAGATTAAAGTGTAAAAACACCACTGAATCAACTGAATGGTATATGTTAGAGAACATGCTCATAAATTGAACTTCTCATTTACAAGATAAACATCATCATCACATTTTTAGGAACTTAGTTTCCTTTAAATGTCAACAAAACACATAAAGTTGTAATAGTCAGAACCACAGGGAAAAAAAATAAAGACAAAAGAACTCATTTATGGTTTTCCTATTTCTGTACTTTGACAAATGCAAAACCACTAATGAGGCTCTTGCGTTCAACTACAGATGCCTGGGTTAGATGATGATCACACTGTCAACTTGTAAAGGAAACAAAAGTAAAGTCATTTCTGTTGTTGTTTGTGGTTTGACAGCTGTTTGGCCAGTCATGCATACCGTACATTTTTTAAAGGTCACAATCTAGAGGACACAAACCGAGACGTTGCAGCTAGTTGTTGCTAAGTGTCAAAAAGAGCCCATTGATACAATGACCAACAAATAGCAATCATCATATTCCTTACGGATCAGGACACACATGTGTTCTATACCAACACACACACACCATTAGCTTTAGCATATCCCTCTGAATCATCTGGAGCTCTCCTCTCTCCAGTCACAGCTCTCACCTGTTCCTAAATACATTTGTCATCCTAACTGATGACCACAAATGTTTCAGTTCCTCTTATCTTTGTGTCGCCTCTATCTTGGTTTTTCTTTATCTCTGATAATGTTCTGAATTCTCAGGGCTCATGTCTTATCTCGGCCACTCTCTGTATGACGCACAGAGCCGAGCAAGGACATGAAGTCTCTCTATTAAACTGATACAATGTCCTCGAGTTGCCAATCTCAGAAAAACTCCATGTCCTTTTGAATGTTTCTATATTTGAGGATAGAAAGAGCGATGGATGGAGCTGGTTGTTTACATATACACCGCTGGTAAGAAAATATATATTCAGTCTGTGCACTGACCTTAGGTGAGGTCATTGGTGTGTGTGTGTGTGTATGTGTGTGTGTGTGTGTGTGTGTGTGTGTGTGTGTGTGAGGGTCGCATACAAAAATACACAAGCAGGTGAAAAACAAGAATGGTTGGGCAGTGAAAAATCTGCAGGACTGGAAGGAGAAGTTGGGGGATGGGAGACTCATTTGGGAATTACCATATTATTATATGAATGATGGAGGCTGGTAGTGGTGAAGGAGAGATAAATAAATAATTAGGGAAACATATGGTTAAGTGACAGAAGGCAAGACAAATGAATAAAACCACAGAAGAAGCATAGATAAAACTGACAATTATTTTATTATTTATGTATTTTAATCAACTAAGCAAAAGAGAGAGATACAAAAGATTTCCTTGTTTGGCTTCTCTTGTATCAGTGTAATGAAAGCTGTTTTCCTTCTCACAGCAGGTTTAGAGCTCCAGAGACATTGACACTGTCTGGAAGTGGGCCATCAGTTTCCTTCAATCACTCTAATGTGGAGAGCTGTGAGGCTGACAGCCATCTATAGTGGACTGATACCCAAGTGCTAATAAACAAACACACTCCCTCCCTCGGAGTCCCCCAGGTGGTCTCCATCAACACATTGAATGGAGCATCACTCAATGATGGATCAAAAGAAAGACTGTCCACCCATTGCTCATCTTCTCTTCCACCGTCCTCCCAACTGTTCTTCTCCTCCGCTCCGTGTTCCACCACTCTTTGATCCACCCTTTCTCGTTTAGCCTCCCTCTCATCCATCTTGGGTGTTCCATCCATGCTCTGAGTTCCAGACAGGCCGAGGGGCTTTAGACCCCATCCCTCACCTCGCTCTTCCTGCTGGGACAAATAGGCCTCGCCTGGTGAATGATGAGCCTGTTACACAGACAAGCGCTATTTTTTTTAAAGCGGTCCTTGTGTCTGGCTTTCTCATGCATGCACTCTCACATTCAGATGCTATATCAAACTAAGCTCCCATTTTTTCATAAAAGCTTAAACAGGCTAACAAAACCAAATGATTTATTTTAGATATAACAAAATGTTCCCTATGGTTTCATTGCCCACCTCATTTTCATTGCAGTGCACAGCTCAGACCAAATTATACTGGGTCTCCCTCCTGTCTGTCGACTTATTTGTTTTTCCATCCACCGCTCTTATGCAAATATTAAAGCTGCACTGGTTGATGTTTTTTTTAGCATCACTGGGAAACAAATCCATACTTACCGTTCAGCATATTGTAATTCAATTGATCTAAAAAAGACAAGATCTACTCATTCCCTGTGGTTTCTGGCTGCAGACGCCCCAATTTTGTCTATTCACAGGTGTTTTCAGACATGTAGGTGGGGTAAATGCATGATTGACAGCTGTAATTACCAATCACTGACCAGATTCTGTCAAATGTGGCCTGGAGCCGTTCTACTGTGTGTCAACACCAAAGGTCAAAAGAGTGGCTTCAGTTTTCCATAGTGACATGAAAAACCATCAGTTCTTCTGTATTTGCATTTACTCTTGGGTTTATTCCCTCTGACTGTGGCTCCTGCAGCTTTAAAGCTTTGTTCTTAATTTTTGGTTTAAGACTTTTCCAGGTAGATGTAGAGAATATTCCAGACCATCATATACCTGCATGAGTTGTTGATTCATGACAGATATAAAGAACTATTTTGACAATACATGGAACTGGATGATGATGACCTGGACAACACTGATGATTTGGATCATATTGTATTATTTATTTCAAACTCTTACATGTGTTGATGGTATTTCATCATTATTTATCTAATGGGGCATTTTTATTTATTTCTTCTATTAATTCAGTGGATATTGTATTCTCGTTATTAGTCCACAAATGTAGGCAAAGGTAATTATTGCAAATTTCTTTTTATTGCGTTTATGCCTTTTTTTTTTTAATCAATACACCAACATCTCAATTTCTCTAAAGCATAAATGTGTTTTTGTCACGTTTTTTCTTATTTTCAAGTCTTTTTCTGTGTACAAATTGGCAATGCAAATAATAACAGTTGGATGGACACACCCTTTATGACCTCTTTTCAATAATGGTCAGTACATTTTTATTTCCCTTGTGGTCAACCATGTCCTATCTTTTCTGCCTTAATTTGCCTTGATTTAGTATTTATAGAATCAGAGATACTCCAGATGGTCTGTGGCACTCAAACCCAACCCATACAAACTTCTTTTAGTCATTACAGTTAACAGCAAACAACCTACTAGCTAAAATCATTGGTAAACAAACCCTCACATTCCGGCTAACTATGTTATTTGTTTATCTTCTGAATAGATATCCTTGATACAACTAATATGTAATGTTATTGAAAATGTTCTCTTTTCATTTTTGTGCTCAAAAAACTGATGGATACAGTGTTGCTGTTATTTATTTCAAAAACAAATGCTGTTAACAGCAAGGTAAATTAACAACACCTTCAGATAGCCTACGTTGCAAGGTATAATGAAAATTAAAAATTATTTCAAATTTATTAGGGAGATACTCATATTAAGATGCATATTGCATTTTTGGCACGGCCATGGCTGTGTTCATTCATTTTGTGTGATTTTGAAAGCCTTGTAAGTGCACATACTGTAGGACTGCTTCACACAGACCCACAGGCATCCTTTAAATATCCCTGAATGAAGGACTCAGCCCGGGGTAGTGTCCTAAACACTGGAACAGTCCTTCAGTCAGACGTGATGACAGCGCATCCTTAAAATGTAGACATTAGTGATCCTTCCTAGAATTTGAGAATCAGTCAAAAAGCTGTTTTTACCCACTGGCTCCGACGTTTATTCAACAGAAGTACAAGGCTGCAAATGAAGCCACAAGAACGACAAGTGATATCTGGCCATACATGGTATCTTTTGTGTCAAACTGAAACTGACATCTATATAAGCCTAGCTGGAAAGCAGTATATGAGAAGTGTATGTCAATATACTGAAATGGAAACAGGCTACCAGAAGCAGTGTTTAGACTAGGCCAATAACTTGCAGGCTGTTATGCAAGGCCTGGCAAGAGCATGGAGCATCATAACAGCTGTAATGAAAACCAGACGCACACACAGAGTAGTCCAGGGAAATGGAGCAACCTCCCATCCTAACTCCATCCATAGTGAGGATACTACCCACAAGTTCTTTAGGCTTCACCCCCTTGTTCTCTGCCTTTCTCTGTCTCTTTTTTACTCCAGTGTAATAACATGATAGGTTTTTCTCCCTCTGAGTACTAGCAGAGCAACAACACATTCCTGTCCACATTCCAGCCTCTGGAAAAACAGTGTCCGGAACATAATAAAAGGCCAAGCACGTCATTTGTTTTTAAACCCACTTGCTTGCTGGAACAAAACTGTGCTGAGGGCTGGATTGGATAAATGTGTTTGTGCATAAGAGAAAGAGACAGTGAGAGTGATGTGTTTGTGCTTAAATGCATGGCGTGTTTTTTGTTTTTCTCTGCAGTTGTGAGGGTGCCATGAGCTAATGCTTCCATCAGCAGCAGTACACCACATTACCTTCACAGAGATAAACAACATGAAATGCAAACGTGTGATGAAAAAAAAGGCATCGTGGACTCCTGTTGATCAGCTAATATCCATAATAACTGTAAGCACATATGGTTTTATTAGAAGTATTCCCCTTTTAGCCTGTTATTATTAGCTTTTTTTATCCAAACAATCTTAGTTCACTTGTATTTTTATGGCCAGGTGTGAGGTCAACTCAATTACCAGTGTTTTATTAAATATTACTAATACAATGGGTATCAGTTTTTATCACAACTCTGCAGACTTGACATTATAGATGTACCGTATTTTCTGGACTATAAGTCTCACTTTTTTTCATAGTTTGGCTGGTCCTGCGACTTATACTCAGGTGCGACTCATATATATTAAAATATATCATTTCACATGTTCTTAAACGTTAATTCACACTGACCGACATGACCAAGGAGTAAACAT
>JAPQRQ010000015.1:14545622-14563626 GCA_037367365.1 Apogon talboti | reverse complement strand
GAGTGGGTACACAGCGTGCCTTCACATCCCTGGTGGATTCACTTGTGTTGCAACTGCCACTCAGTTGATGACATTATATAGTGTATGTAGAGGAACGTTCTAGTGAGTGCATTCTGACGTACACAATGCAGTTATGCCTTGACTGTACCTGCATTAATTAAAAAATCTTTTCATTTATATGTAGTTGTATTCATTTCCATATGAAACCAATAAAAGGGGTGAAGTAACTGTGCAGATTTAACCTTTATAGCCTTTATGGTTATTGTATAGTCAGCTACACAACGAATTTGAGAGAGTAACTGCTGAAAAGTGCACAATAAACGCTGGAATATTTGTTGCAATATAGTTGAATTATTTCTTTATTGCTTTACATATAAATTTATGAAGTTTTGCAACATTATCACTTACAATTGAGATCCTCAGAGTACTGTTAAAGTATATTCTGGTGAAACTTAATTATTCTGCTTCTGGATTAAGTTTACAAATGCTTATACTGGTAACCTTTATTTGATTACTCCTATTTATTATTTATATTTACTTGTATGTATGTACATATACAGTATGTATTTCGGATTCCTTGTCTTTTCAGTTCCAGAGCAAAAAAAAAAAACAAAACAAAAAAAAACTACCCTTTTCTATTATTTACATTGTTTTAATCTTTTTGCCTCTTTTACATCACGTTAATTGTTAAACCATTTTAATTATCTTTTAAAAACTCTACCAGAGAACACTTCTCTAATATTTTAATTATGAAAATCAATTTTTCTTTGAAATGTTTTGTTTTATAATTGGCCACCAAAAAAAAGAGCTCCAGAACCCATTTAAGGTTCTGACCATAGGTTCAGGAAAGACAGCTCTAGAGAGTTACGCCTTCATTAAATGTTGGTTTTCATGTATTTCCTGTGTTTCCTGCTTCCGATTTTATAAAATTAGTCATTAGATGTGCTATAATAAAGGCTGTACATTGGATTAGTCCTGGCAAAGAAAAAAACAAATGGAAACTTGTGTAGGTTGCAACTTCTCAAATTTCTCAGTTTGATAATTCTTCTGTCACATTGGAGCGCAAACTCAAATTTTGCATTGAATAAAAACATTTTAGATAGGAATTTATAACCAGTACTCTGCACTGTTTTTCAGATATTTTATATACACGTATAAACTATTAAAATATTTGAATAGCAAACAAAATAATCTGAAGATCAACTGAGAATTAAAATAAGGGTTTGTAGTAGCTACATGGTGAATGTTTGTAGTCACAGGGCAGTCATGGGAGAAGATGATGCTATGGATGAAACCGCAGTCCTCGGTTGGAGGGAGTTTTGTTGTCACCTGGTCTGAGGACGCAGCACATGATAATCATCCTAAGAGCTCTGTGTCTCTGTGTTATGCTGGCTCACCCTGTGGAGATCGGCTGCGTCCGTCATGTGAGCTTAATGAAGCTGTTTTCTTTTAAATAAAAAAAAAAAATAGTAAGTACCTATAGAGTTAAATGATTTAGGCTTTCTAATACGAACATGTTTATCTGATTGTGGTGTACAAGTATGTGTCTCAGCTTTCGAAAGGGATTTTCTTTCAGGATGGTTTCCACTTAGTCATCAGAGTTTTATCAGCCAAATGTAATGCAGGCGTGTGTGTGTGTGTGTGTGTGTGTGTGAGTGAGCATGCATGTAACTTTGTACATGTATTCAAGTGAGTGTGTGCATGTGTGCAAAACATTAAATTCAATCCTGTAACCGTACACCTGTCTTTGAGGCCAGAGAAAGCTCACATGTCATGAGTGATACAAAGGAGGCCACTTTCCGGTCCACTCAAAATGTCAACAAACCTAAGACGACAAAAAGGTCTCGAATGGTTTGCTATATTTGCTAGTGTGTGTGCGTAACACATTTTCATCTGTCAACAGCTCAATCAAAACAAATCTGTGTTACACTAGGATTTGCAACACAGAGCATCATTAGTATTAGATGTAGAGGTATAGAACATAGAAAGTGTATGTGTAAGTGTAAGTGTTAGCGTGGACGTGCTTTTTTTAGCGCGTTACCTGAGTATGATGGCTGTCCATGTGTCTGTGCAGAGTGGCGGAGCTGGAAGAGTTTGACTTGCTGTGGCTCTCATCCTCTAATGACCCTGAACACATAATATCGAAAGTACAAACATGTGACTGAGCGTCTGTCCTCAGGTACAGACTGAAGGACATCTCGCTCTTCAAACAACCCTCATCATCATGTGGACAGAAAGGATGAGGAAAATACATTCTACTGTGATACTTCCAACATCTGAGCATCTACATGTAGTCTAAAGAAATCTGAAAGTTTCAGGTGTAATCTATATCTGCTATAAACTTTTCTCTTTTTCATTATGAATCATCATGGTGTCCCATTTTCTCCTCTGATTATGCGATGGGGCCATTGGGTAAAAGGAGCAACTTTTTCTCATCAAGTACTTTCTTCATCTTGCAGTAGAGCAGTTTTACAGCAGAAGCCCCTGAAAACTTCTAATTCCAATTTATATGCTTCATCAGATTTCACAGTTAACTAATTGTGACAAGTGAAGAGAAGATGAGATAAAGATATGTATAATTCACTGAACCAGTGCATGATATTCTAAGCCATGCATTCTGTTCCTTATCTGTAATCTTTTTAAAAATCTCTCCATCTGTTAACGTAGAAAACTTGCTGGTGTTACCGTTGGAGATCTGGTTGCCGTTCTCCAAGGGGGCGGGGCTTGGGGAGTGGGGGGAGTGGTTGTTGGCGTTTTTGTCTTGCAGCTGCGGAGATGGTGAGGTGGGGGCGGAGCCACATTCATCCCGTCCTGGTAGATTGATATTAGAGTTGTATCCTACAGAGAATAAATCCAGAAGAAAATACACCAGTGAACATAATAACACAACAATGTGTCACTGAACATTATGTACTGTAAAAATCAAGACACATAGAGAATCACCCGCAGGGTTTCTACAGGTCTGCATTTTATTTTAACTATTTTTTTTTACCTAAAAATGTCTAAAGTTTTGGCTTTTTTACATTAAACAATTGTCTTTGAAACAGCATGATGCAGATACAGTTTTTTTTATTTTTCAATTTTTAACGCAGTGTAACGCAATGCTAATATTTTTTATTTTTTAATATATCTATAAATGCTTTTTTTATCGAATCCCTTTTGCAGTGGACTGTTTTTTTTTTTTTTTTTTTTTTAGTAAAGGTATGAAACTCTCATCCCAAACAGAGAACCAAAATGCATTACTGGATTTCAAGTGGTTAAACAATTTGTAATAAAAAGTAGTTGCATTAACTTGAATCTCTATTTATGTGTTTATTAATGTATTGATAATGCTGTTAATAAAAAACAAACCAAAAAAAAGGTAAAATAAAACCAAAATCAAGCCATAAGCATGACTGCAAACTGTTCAGCCTGGTCAGAATTCACTGCAGTAAACGTCACTAGTGCATCATGATGTGGTGTAAGGGTTAACATTTTGTCTCTCAAAAAAAAAAACAAACAAAAAAAAAAACTTATTTAAATTTAATTTAATACTTAATTTGAGTAAGGGTATGCTCAATATGCTCAAATGACAAAATTAAGTCTTAAATTGCTTTCATAATGGCCTTAAAAAGATCCTAAAAATATAAATGCTGACCCAAATATGTTGTACAAGTCTCCTTTGCACAGTAATGTAGCGATGTTTCTAATACTTGGAAGTTTTGTAACGTAGCTCAATATATTAATAATAATTCCATGTATAATTTCTCCACAGTTTGGTTAATCTATCCTGGCTTTGCCCTCCTGCTTTCATTCAGCCTGTCTGGGGGGAAGGTGACTCCACATGACCTGCCTCTGTCACTGCTGCCACTCAGCGCTTATCCACTCTTATAGAATCACTAAGTGAATGTGGGTATGTAAGTGCATGGCTGTGTGAGTGGGGATTCGTCAGCTGCTGTCCCACATTGAGAACGTTTGCTTCCCGGTTCCCTCGTGGTCAAAAGATGCCTAAATATAAAATTACCCCACACAACTGTAGGTCCCATGGGGCAGTTGTGGAATGTAACCGAGCAATTTACTCAAATACTGTACTTAAAGATACATTTATACCTCTATTAAGAGACAAATATTGTACTTTATAGTCTACAGCCTTTGTCTGACAGCTTTAGTTCCTTGTCATGTTGCAGTTTTACGTTCCCTCCCTGTACAGTGAATTATACGTGTCTGTAAATGTGTTTCGGTGTCAGTGATGAATTGAAAGATTGTGTTTTTCTACAACTTCTACAGCTACAAAAATTAATAAGAAAAAAAAATAAAAACCTTGGATTCACTAAAAAATGCTTCGTCACATTCTGAAAACTGGCCCATTTTCCCACCATGTGAAAAATTGACTTTTTAGAAATGTGGTTCTCAAAGGACAGCCATGCTAGAAACATATGATGATCTCATCGAATATGATGCATTGCTGTGGATTAAACTGCCAACATTTTCTAAATTAGTTAAAATTAGCTCAATGTTAAACATGCATAGCAATAGAATTCAACACACACATTAATGAAACCATAAAATTCATCCAAAAACATCCCATACAATAAAACACTTAAAGAGACCACTGCAGTGCACAATGACTACTTTGACTTTACATGCGTATGTGTGTTTAGCTGATCCTACTTACATACTTTCATGTAAGAAATGTTTCAAATACAAGGTGAGAATTATATCACTTCTTCCACTTGTGTTATGGAGTAAGTGTGTGTTTGTGGTGGAGAAAACAGCAGGTATGCAAGGATTTCATGTGAGACTTAGCATCTGGATCTGTCCTAAGAAGACTTTAATGACCAAAGATTGAATTTTATCCAATTTGTGGAATTTCGTAAGTTACTGTTGAGGCTGAAAGTGCCTTATGACAGTGATTTCTTTAAGCCTGCCAAGACCACCTGCCACTCTTCCTCTGGCATTCCTGTATTTTTTTCATTCCCTGAGGATGAGGAAGGAAATGAGGAGGAGGAGGGAGAGTCAGCTGCTCTTTACAGAGATGTCTGGGATAGCAACTGTAACCCCTGGCCACTCCCACAGCATCAGGTATCACACACAGTCATTTAACAGCTGAGGGGGAACGGAAGTAGGCCATCCTGTTAAGCCCATCGGCATCTCTCTGTGCTCTGATCTAAGTGGACCGCTTTGCTTTGCCCACTCAGAATAACAGCAAGGTTGTGAACCCCAGTGCTAGGTTCCCCTGTCACAGTGTTTCCATGACGCCAGCGCTTTTCTTATGCAGTTCCAAGCACTGATGATCAACTGTCACGTGAGGCATATACGTCAGCATACACACTTGCCCTCATTCCATCTCTTATAAGGACTTCAGTTCCTGCCCTTTGAACCTCTTACCGTTATTACAGTATAACAGCTATGTCTGATACAAAGATCCACACCAAAAAGCTTTCAGAAACATTACAGACTATTGAAACCAATACGTAATACTTTCACTTGACTGTAATTTTATAACTAGTCACTGACATAACTGTCCTGGATATCCTGGTTTACGAGTACTGGCCAGTCACACTGTCATCGGTAGAACATGAGCAAGGTGCTGAATATTTGATACCAATCCTCATCATTCTACTGCTCATGTAATATTAACTAAGCCACAACTAATACACTTTATTTAGACAGAGACATAGATAAAAACATTGTGAGATAACACAGTATCTGTCTTCTTCTTTCAGCTTGTGCTTTTTTAAGCTTTATTCACATTCACAGAAGCACCACAAAGCAATATCTTTGTAGGTTTGAAACCTCTGACCCCATGACCCTCCCATTTAATTGACTTATGTGTGACAAATACATTTGTCCTCCTTTTGCAAAGGTCAACCTTTGCATCAGTGTCACACAGGCTGCATGTGCGCTGCATGTAGCGTACTGAACGCTAAACAACAACACAGCTAAATTCTACGTGCAGTGTAACGCAATGCTAAGTGGGCTACACCAACTTCCTCATTAGCTAACATATTAGAAGACAGCTGCAGCATCCAAAGGGCACTGTGCTGGAGACTGTAACAAATGGACTGCTTCAAGTGGGCCAAAGAGAACGGCCAGGTACAACACTTGAATTAATGTTATCAAATGTAGAGAACAGGAGTGTATGACAAAAGCTACTGGTGTTGGTACATCAGATCCCCCTTGCACTCAAAAGCGTGTGTGTGAACTAGGAGACCAGGATAACACAGTGTAAAAACGATAGTAACCTACAGTGAGCAAGTCTTTGAGTGTCCATTATGATCCACTGTAAGTGTTTGTTTAACCAAAAAACCCTTCTGTTTTCACTCTTTTAAGGGTCACTGTAACTGTACTCAGAGAACGTAGGCCAATAGTGCACTTGTTGTTCCAAAATATTAAATAAAAAAACAATCTCTATTCTTCTGTTAGTTGGTACTACTGGAGAGTGTAACTGACTGGTAGCATCTAGGTTAATCTGGGTCTGTCCAATGTTCAAAACGAGGAAAACCATCGCATCACCTTGTTTTTGAATCTGCATTTGACTTTAGGGGGTTAATCCATGGAACAGGCACTACCCCCATACACGACTACTAGGTTTAATGAAAAGTGCTTCTACCGTATACTTCAGTCTTACAGAGAGACTTGAATAATCCCATAACCTCCATGAAGGAGTTAATAACTGACTGCTAACTCCACATTTTCTGAGACAATTATCACACAGAAAAAGGTCCCATACTATTGCCACCCAACTGTTAACCTTCTTGCTCAAAGACCCACACTCATCAGCAGAAGGTGATATTATGTACCTGCAGCCCTCACGCCCTATATTCCTCCTGCTATTCACAAAGTAATCATCCAGCAACCAATACATCATCTGCCACAGAACAGGCTGAGACTTTGGTCATGAACTCATCATAGTGGAAATAGCGAATGGTGGACACATAATGAACAACTGGACTCACACAACTGAGCTGAAAAAAATCATTGGGAGATGACAGTGTTATTTTAGCAACTGGTAAAGTGTGTTAACAGCACATACACAGTATCTGTTTTGCTTTTTTGTGGTGGAGTATTTTTAATTGTATTTGTGTGTGTGAACATGCAGTGCCAGACCTCCATCTCTCATCTTGCGGCCAGATGTGGACTTTCTCAGTAGGCTGCGTCCAGAGCTGAACAGAGTGTTGAGCTCATCCAGGGGGCTGGTCAGAGGTCTGCCATTGGCTGGGTTGAACAGCAGTGGAGAGGAAGAACATGAGTGGGCCCTCCGAGGCTCAGGACGGGACACTTTCACTGGAGAGTAGGGAGGTGGCTTCCCCAGTGGCTCCCCACTTGTCCTTTGTGAGGAGGAAGTTTTGGGAGAGTCTGAGCTCCCTGTGACAGATGCTGCTCGTGTCAGTGACAGGAAGCTGGCCTCAGGAGGGAAGGGGAAGTGTGAGGGAGGTCTATAGGGGGGAGGTGGTCCACTAGGGGGTGGAGGTGGAGGTGGTGGAGTGAGTGGAGGTGTAGACTTCTTCTCTGGCATGAGGACAGTGAGGCTAGGAGAGGAGTCCGCCCTCTGGCGGGAATACTGTGGGGACAGGGGACTGTCAGGGCCAGCAGCATAGTTCAGGTTTGTCTCAAACACTGGTAGTTTCTTCACCTCTAGGGGGGTTAAGGGTGACTCATCTGAAGCTGGAGAGCAGGTTACAGGGGAGGGTGGAAACACCAGGAGAGGTGGACGGTGGGGAAGCAAGTTGGGAAAGGGGGCAGGAATGTCACAGCTGCCATCTTTTCCGTGCTGTGTTTTTGGAGTACCACTGGTGGAAGTGATCTGGGAGTGTGCATTGTCAATGACAGAGACCCCTGCTGCTGTTGTACGTTTATTTTCCCCACTCTGAGGGGGGGATGTACCTAATCCAACAAGGCCCAAACCTAAAGCCTCCAGTTTGGCTGCCTTGGTAGCCACGGTGGCTGGAGGGCCTCCATCTTCAGGAAGAACATACTTCATCTCCTCATAGACAGCTTCTGAGTCAGCCTGCTCTGGGCTGTCGGGGGGTTCTTGGAGGCTCCGAGCCCGGGACTGGGCCCCGAACATTTCAATGTATACATCCTCTTCATCTTGGCCGTGGTACAGGCTTAGAGATGCTCCATGCGGCGCATCAAGAGAAGCAGCTTTCTGCATCAAACCACCAAAACCTCCAAATCCCCCAGCACGGGACAGTAAGGCCAGCTTTACATCAGCAGGCCGCAGCTGGTGAAGGCTGGGGGCTACAGCGTTGATCTCCTCATAGGATCCTGTCAGCTTAGTGTTGGGACTGCGCTTAGGTTTTGGGGGAGGCACCTTCCTCATGGTTGTATAGTCATCACTGTGAGGACGGGGTTTTGACAAGGCTGAGGAAAAGAAAAAAAAAAAAAATAGAATGCACAGTTAATTGTTATTGTCAAAATATTAATAAAAGACCATAGTGGGGAAATAATGGCATGAGGCATTGTGGGATCAGTGGAGTTGTTGATTACACAGCAGTGAAAATCATGGCTACAGAGAAGAAAATGTATAAAAATCCTACTCATACTATATTAACGATTCACACATCTAATACTTTTGTCATTAAGAAAGTAATATCAAACTTTAATGTTAGTTAAGGGTATCTAATATAGTTTATGACAGAGTCAAATTACACAGGGGTTGCATTAAATATAGTTAGTGATTACTCTGAATTTGGAAATATTTAATGTAATTGAATTGATTTGACAAGTCAACAAAATATTATATAGACCTACTTATTTTCAGATATTTTAATGGAGAATATGTTGCACATTATAGTTTCACATACAGACGAAGATTAAGCAATATGGTGTAAATCCAAAAGATCACCATCTGTTCAGTCTTGAGTCGAGCAAAGAGAGGTGAAGTACCTGCAGGGTCTGTAGGGGACAGCTGGGATTTAGGAGGGCTTCCAGCTGGTGAACCATAGCCCTCTGGAGTTGGACTCTCTTTGGCTGCCATCACCAACCCTGCACTAACTACTTCATAAGATGCACTCAGACGGGTATTGGGATCTCTCTTTGGTTTGGGAGGAGGCTGTTTCCGAGGCGAGTGGAGACCACCCCCGCCTGCCCCATCCTCATTGGAATGAGCCACCTGCTGCAGGGCTGGTTTGATGATTGCACTGCCGGAGGAATGGTTCTCCAAGGCGAGCGGGATTGGTACAGAGCTAGACCGAAAGTGGCGAATTACTCGATTTCCACCACTGACAGGCCCCTCTGTGACTTTCCCACTTTTGTCCACAACCCTGCAACTGAAAGTGAAAAACAAAAAGACAGATATAGGTTTGTTAAATTTTACTGTGGTTTCATGACCTCTTTTGGCATACATTCAGTCTTTCCGAGTCTACAATTTTAACTTCAGCAGAACAGACTGAATTTTATAATATACACAAAAGAGAATTAGCCATTACTTGAGCATATGGCTGCTTCAAATGTCACGTCACGATTATCAGCTGAGGGGACAAATTAGGGGATAAATACCAAAGAGATTATGCGTAAAACTAATCTCCTGCAGTAATTTGATAACATGCAGTTATATTTCCTTTGTAATCTGAGTGAACCATCTGTACGTTCTGCGATTGCAGGAGCGGGTAGAAGGGGAGTGGCCAAGTATGTGTGTAAGTGATGCACTTGGTACCTGCAGAGAAATTAAGTATATATTACGTGTTAGGGTGAATGCACGCATGTGAGCATGTTCGTGTGTATAATGGCTTTTACAAAATAGCAGCAGTGACTCCTCTCCCAGTCTGCCAACTGACACCCCTCCTCCTGTTAAAAGCCTCCCTGTGTTCACGTCTCCTGTCCCACCAGCAGATGTTACATAGAAGATACAAAAATCCTGTGTGGGTGTATTTCTTTTCATCTTTCAACATGTGTTTGCGTATCCTGTGTATCCTAATGAAATATGTTAATGAGGGTTATAATAATCTGATATTGACATTGTGCTGACTTCCACTTTTTAAGCTTTTCATTTGTCTTGTGACGTTTTGATCATCTTAAAATTATAGTAATGCACTTAAAAACAATTTTATTTTGACAATTTGAGATCTTGACATATTAGTAAATTGAAGTGCAAAGTAAAGTACGGAAATAATCAATGCAGATTTTATGCTTTTATGGTATCGGAAAAGGATGTAATAATAATAATAATAATAACTTTACACACATTCATTCCTTAAACCCTTCGTAAAGCGTTTTTGACCCTCGTCAAGTCAGGCTCTGGTGTTGTTGCCTTTTCCCCAGGCAGGATACATTATATTAGAAAGAAGTGAGGCGGAGATAAGGATACAATTCCATAGGTGCAATACAATCCTAATACAATCTGATAATGCTGCTCATTATCTCACCATCATCACGGAACTTACAATTAAAACCCTTCGGTCCACAGGGATACAATAGCATCATTAATCTCACACACACATATATAAATGACTACACACACATACCATATACACACATTTATGAAGATAAATGATTTCTTTAAACAACAATAAATCCTGTGAATGACAATAAACTTATTTTCTATTGTGCTACCGTCATTATGTGGCCTTCACAGTTAATATCATAAAGTGTTGAAACTTTAATAATAAATAATTCGAATTCATTCGATAAAATATGTTTTTGGTTTTGTTCATTTTTGTTTAATTGTGATTAGTGCTGAAGGTTCAACAAAAAAACTAAACTCAACTTGTTTTAAATGGTTTCCAATATATTCATTGTGAATATTTTTCTACAATTATTGCGTGCCTTTATTGCATTTATAATTATAATTTTTAATCATTCATACATGGCAAATTCTGCTTATTTGTTGAAGGCTCATATATAGTACAGCTGTAATAAAGAAAGCTATTTCTGCATCTGATTTTCTCTTGAGTTCACATATAAAGAAAACTGATTGAAACCATGAATTGTCCATTACACTGAAAAAGAACTGAATAAAATATTTTCTGGCCAAGCCGCGCAGTCCTAGAGTGAGCGTAGTGTTTGCTAACTCACCTCCGGATGGGCTGATCCTCCTCCTTGCCCACTGGTTCAGGCCTCTCACCAAGTGGTGGGCTGTTCCCAACTGTGTTGAGAAGGCTGTTGCCATAGCAACGCAGGCGGTCGCTTTCTCGCGCGATATCTGAGGCATTTTGGATGACCAACTGGTCGTAGGTTCGCAACCCCATGTCTTCAGCCCCCTGTAGGAAACGCTGCACACTGCTCCCTTCTTTTTGTTGCAACAGCAACCTCTGATGAGCTCGACGTCTGGCCAGCCAGCCACGCACAACTGAGATAAAGAGTGAGGAGAAGGGAAACAAGAAGAAACAGAGAGATGAGATAGAGCACCAATCAACCCCAGAGGATAGCTAAGTGGGTTGTTTTTTTTTAAATATTACCTTTCTGACATGTGATGATCTTTTTATGAAGGTGGTAGCAGCGGTCGTTGAGCTGATCTGCCTGCCAGTACCTCAGAAAAACTTTACTGCTGCCCATCTACAAACACAACAAAAACCCCAGTCACACGAAAGCATAGTTCTACACTTCAGAATTTTTGGGTACTGGTTAGAAGACAGCAAGAGGCTGCCTCTGTTTGGGAATCTCAGAAGAGAGTGACTTGCTAGTTGAGGGCAAGACAGAAGGACAGCGATGAAGAAGCAGTGATGCTGAGTGGGAGTGGAACATGTGCAAGATGAGGGTTTGCATGTTGACACTGCATTGACTTCCTAGATGTAGAGGGCATTTAGGGTGCCACAGAGGTCAGCCTATACCAGGTGCACAGAGGCATGGGAGTGACGCACTTTCACAGACAAACAGACACTATTCATTCCAACACACGCTACTTGTAAGAGTTGTGTGTGTGCCTTTTTTCTTGTATGAATGAGTGTCTATGGGGCATTGAGAAGGAGTGTGCGTCCGTGTGTGAGGCAGGAGCTGATGTGACCTGTAGGGTCACACACTCAGACACAACAGCAGTCTGGCAGACAGGGCAGAGGGAGGGGTGTGTGTGTGTGTAGGGGGGGGGGGGGTCCATGCTGCTGTGGGTGTGCGCGCATGTGAGAAGAATGATGATGAGGTGGGACAGCTGGAACGAGTTGTCAAAGATTCCATGGGATCTTTCAAATAGAGGGTCAGGGATTAAGTCATTTGGCAAATCTTTTGTTATTGATAGAGACAGAAAAAGAGGCAGGACACACACACTAACACACACGTACACACACACACACACACACACACACACACACACACCTGCCATCCCTGGAGTTTGGAGTGTTGTAGAACCAAGCGACATCTCTCCTCTGGTGACAATTTCTTCTTGTCTCCCAAAGTTGGGACAGCAAGGTCTTTATATCTGAGACACAAAAAGAAAAAACAGAAGGAATTAGAGCCATGAGACAAAAGAGCGGTGAACTTTAAAATCTGAGTGGAGACATTCGCTGCTTTCCTGAAACAATCGGTTCAAAGGTCAGTGGGGTCATACAGCAGACCGACCAAGCAACATCTGTTCCTCTTGGTGTCACCCTGGGCAACCATTGCTTTCAATGGTCAACTGGATGGAACCAGAGGTTTGTTTGTGCCTGGGATACTGACCAAAAGTGACCGAAAGCAAAACTGATATAGATTTCACAGATGATAGATATACTATGAAATTCTTTTAATGCAATCTACAGTCCTAGTTACTGCAAGATATCCCTTCTATGTTCTAAACCTATCAGTTGCTCCTGGAAGACTAAGCAAATGCACATTTTGCAGAAATTTACAGAGAACTGCACTGCAACTTTGGATCGGCCTTTGTTGTCTCTCTTATGGGAAATACATCATGGGCATTTGAAGAAAAACTGATAAAAACAGCAGCACACAGCCTCTACATTCAATAATAAATACAAATAAATTCAAACACATATGAATCCATATGCACTAAAATATAAACAGTGACCGCACATCAAAATGTTGTACAGATGTATATTCCACCCAATAACGTCATAAAAAAATCATTTGACAAGTACTTAATCAGATATTTGCTGAATTTATTGACAAAATATTTCCCATTAAAACCTCACAGCGTGTTTTTCTCACTTCAAAATGTATGTCAAATGTGAATGTCAAATTTATTAAAATTAGATAAGCCTTAAAATTAACCATTTCCATGGTAAGGGTGTATTTGATGATTAAAAAACAACTTGAAACGATGGCAGTATCTGGTATTTTAAAGATAAGGTTTACCCCATGCTAATTCATGTTGATATGGTTTCCATAATAGGGCATCATGCTCCTGCTTTAAAACAGATTTTGCTGGAAAGATCTACTGAATTAAAGATGAATTTATATCGGCCATTGAGGAGTTTTTAACCTTCAATATGAAAGCTTCTGAATGAAAAGGATTCAAGTGCTGCACTGTTGGTGGAGGTGAACCTCAAAGAGGATGTTGAAAATAACCCATACATGGCATTACACTAGAAAGGCATAATCAGCCTATGGACTAGAGATAGACTGATTAATTACATACTATGAGTAATGGCAGAGGTTAGCTCACATAGGGGCATATTGTTAATATGAGGCTTCTAAAGTGGAAAATAGGCAAAATAGTAGCTGAAAAAAAAAATTGCAAGTGCCAATTTTTTTCAATAGTTACTTGGATGTTCAATTCCAGCTTAATTGACTGTGATGTGAAGTTATTTTAAGTTTTATGCTCAGATCAGAAGTTGTCAGTTTTGATAATATGACAGAACATCGGTTTCTGACATACTTAATATGTTTTCGTGTCATAATTTGGGATAGAGGCCAGCATAAGCAGATGGGAGTTTTGCCTACTGAAAGATGTTCTGAGGGCAGAAACTGTTGTGATTGGTCCAACCAAGCAACCAATCAAAACAGAGGAGAGGAGGGAGAAGTAAATGCCAAGTGTTTAAAAATAAATAAATAAATAACAAAAAACCCCAATAAACTGACAGTTAAATGGCTTTGAATTTACTTCAAATTTAATGATATTCACATTCTGCATCTCTGCAGATCTCTGCTACTCCTCCCGCCTCTGCTCTGTTTTGATTGGCTGCTTGCATACATCATTGACCATTCATCACAGGGATTTCGATCATTGTCATACAGTATGTATTCACAGAGAGATAGATTTTCCTCGAATAAGAAGTTTGAGAAACAAAATATGAGATTTTTTAAAACCAGAAGAAAAGTGCCAAAGAAAAATCTACATTTGACACCACCATCAACACAGCAGGATGCAGTCATTGTACTTGTACAGGAGCCATTATTGTGAGGCTAATGGTGGTTAACAGAGCCTTCTGGCATGGGTGGAAATGATGATTCCACAGACTGGATATGGGGCTGTCACTGTAGTTCATGAGTCATCATTTGGGTGGTACTGGGATGGATGTCTTGGATGAGCAAAATTATTGTTTTTGTCGCAGATGAAATATTTTTTTTTTCTCTATGTACATGTAGGAACTGTCACGAGATAGACATTTACTTTGTAAATTTCCTGTATTAATAGACATTTGAACAAAAACACATTATATGCTTCATGAACATGTATGTATAAGGTCAGTAGAAAAAAACTTTAGAAGTACCTACATGTGCTGTCACTGGTATTTGAGAGTTTGTTCAAAATAAAGGTGTTGAAATAGAACTTGGTTTTACTTTAGTTTGTGTCACCTGTATGTTAGCTGTGTGATCGGATAGATGTGCATGTGGGTACAATAGTAGATACCCAATAATACCACGTAGAATGGATGCTTGACCATGGATGTTTGTTGTAATATTCATGTCCATGTGGACTACTGTGCATCGTAACAGCTCATAACCACAACTTCTACGAGAAACAGATTGGGGAAAAAAACCTGTTTATCCTGGTTAAGTTTATTGTTGAGAAAATTAAGGAACCATGCAAATAAACAACAAGCTATATTTAGTCTGAGCATTAGTTTCAATTTAAAGAGTCCGTGAGGACAGTTTTATTCAGTTCCGCTGTCTGACTCCCCTGTACCACCTGCATGTATATAAACAGTATGGAAGCGTGTAGTCATGTGAATCAGTCAGCCAATCAGCTGACCTTCAGTCTCTATCCGCATGTCCATCTGCCCGGCACAATATCGACTGATTAACCATCTACCAGCTTTTTCCTGCTTCCAACTATTGTTATTGTTTTGGCTGGTTGACCTCTTCTGTCAACTTCTCAGCCTAGGCTCATAATTTCTGTAATTACCATTTTGTTTGTGTGCACATTGCTTTGGTGTGTGGCAAACTGGGGTGTGTGTAATGCAAAGTCTCCTTATGATGTTCAGCTTTGATAAAACTATAAACAGCTAAAAACAGAGCCTCAGATTGTGATGATTTTATAAAATACTGCAACTAAATTAATTCAGACTGTGAATGGTCAACGTTTGTCATAAATGTGTTACAAAACCATTAGGGTTTTACACGTTTGCAGATGTGAATCATAATAATAAGCTGCATTTGAATTACTGACAGTAAAACTAATTTTTCTTAACAAGTAACATATAAAATAAGAGCATATAATGTCGAGAAGCAATCTAGAAACAGTTTTTATTCCAAGAACAGAATATCTGAAGGTCAGTTTGATTAAAAATCATGTCCCCTTATGTGTGTAGAACCGACATGCACACAACACAAAGCTTCATTGTTAATTGTAATGGTGATTTTGTTAATGTACTTGACTATACTGGGCTTTTCAATGATATTTTGATTCATTGTTCAGTTCTAGTTCAACCTCTAACACCTTGTATGTGCTTCAGAAAACGAATTTGGAAAAACAAATTCATATTCACTGGTCATTGTATTGTGTTAACCATTTCACTTCTCATCTATTATCAATAGGTGTTAACTGATACTGTGACACATGTGATGAGGCAAATATAAGCAGATGGCTGGAAACATAAACCACTTGTGTTGTCGATAGTGAATAAGTAAGTGCATGTGAAAGTGGGATGTATTTGATTTGCTGGAGTGGGGTCTGGTTGAACTCTCCCTAACCCTCTCTCTGTATGGTAATACCAGCCCCGCAGACAGCACACGCCGCCCCACTGGGCCCATAAAACACAAAGGAACTCTGTAAACCCATGACCTCCCCTATGAGGATATGAAAACCATCGTTGGTCCCCACTTTTACAAGACCCAAGGGGGCTTCACGCAGAGTCAAAGAAATGAAGTAACCTCTTTGATAAGACTTTAAATGGAGGGGTACGGGGCACTAACGTGGTTCTCTGTGACCAAAGAGCCATCAGTGACCACTGTTACTGAGTGTTACAAAGGTAGTAAAGGCAATGCAGCTGGAATTTAAACTACTCACTTTATCTCTGAAGCTGCTCCTGTCCGTCACACAAAGTCTCAGCTGCCATTCCTTCAAAGCCTTTTGACTGTGTCTGGCCATCGAGTCTTACTCACTATGGTCATTTGGAAATGATGAATATTCTTCTGACGGCAATTTAACAGCCTGCAAATGTGTGTGTTTATCCGTCAGTGGGAGGTAATGAGGACTCATATGGAACTGGTCATATAGAAACATAACCTATGTGCTTATGAGCTACATTTGTGGCGTGTTCTATGAATACTGATGCCTCTTTCCCATCCATTTTCCAACAATGAAGAAGTGAGGGGTGCAACGCACTCAGATAGGCTGGATTTACCGAAATGAGGTTCAAGTGGAAGTATTTGACCTTACACATTGGCAGAAAATAAACCTGGTCACAAAACACATAGTGTATCATAAAAGACAAATAAAAGCAACAGTAAAATAGATTTCCTCATAAATCACTCTGGTTTCCAGGACACTAATGTAATTCGCTTCAGGCAGCCACTATGACTTAGTGAAGTGGCCAGTGTGGCTCCAGTGTGCAAGTGTGTAATTCTGTGTACTTGTTTGTGTGTTTGTGTTCATACGAATCTAGAGACCTCAAGATTAATGGCTGATTTATTGGCCTGTCATTTTGATTAGTCAAGGGCCAGAGCCTGTTTGAAGAGTGACAAATGGAAAGAGAAAAAAGATAGAAAGAGTACACAGAACAAAAAATGAAACTGTGTTCATGGGCAGCAAGAAAATGAGGGAGAGAAAAGGCAAAGCTGAGAAGCGAAATGAAGTAACAAAAAGGAAAACAAAGATCAAAAATGTAAGGTTCAGTGAGGAAAGAGATGAAGGAGGATGAGAGGAAATCAGAAAATGGTGGTTCAGAAGGGAAAACGCGTGAGGAAACAATGAGAAGCTGAGTAAGAAAGAGCTCAGTGAAGAAAGCAATGTAGTCCACCCCCGCTCTGCAGCAGATCCTCACTCTGCCAAGGCTGTGTTCATTCATAGGCTTGTATATGCTGGACTTAGTGGAGGAGAGAAAAACCGAATGAATGGTACTTGGGCTGGATTGAGTGAGGTTTTGTAAGTGGCAGCCACTCGAGTTAAGCATGGCCTGAATGTACAGCTGGACAAGGACAAACATGCACACAGACACAGAGAAAAGGTCTATTTAGAGGTACATGCACACAACAGATGACTCTACCAATTTCAAATGCATTAGAGCTGCTATTTTTGTGCATCAGACTGTTTGCTGTTTCACAAGGAGGTGAATGGAAATGAAGGCATCGGTTTTATTTTTCTGTGCTGACCAGGACATGTTGGCGTACTGTACGGAGCTGAGCCACAGAGAAGCATGTTCTATGTAATAAAGCTGTCCTATTTACAATTTAGGAGAGGTCATACTAGGCGATATGGGAAAAATTTTCTAGCATGATATGTATTTTATAATACAGCAATGTTTTTAAATAACTAGTCCTTAGTTACAATCACAATATCATATATGTGATGTGATCATTAAATAGAAATGTGATATGAAATTTCATATCCCAATGTCAATTATTTAATCTCCAGATAATGATTCATATCACCATAAAAGCACTTTTTCTGGAAATTTAGTGCATAAAGGACCCACATGAATAGGACTTTTTTTCGATTAAAAAAGAAAAAAAAATGTACTGGGTCATAAAACAAATATTGGTATCTAAA